>OZ012710.1:19395793-19503293 GCA_963942595.1 Cylloceria caligata
CGTTGGGTTTATCAAGTAATTTGCTTTAAAGTATAATTATAGCCGAACAGAAAGTTCGATCAGGCTGACGCTGGGTTGCGATCAGGTAATTTTTAAAAACTTGACAGGCCCTTTTAAGGAACATGAACCAGGTCATATTATGTATTTAATGCAATTTATCACAAGTCCCTCTTAAGGTACTCTGGACAGGGTTAACCCGAAAAATCCCTGACAAGTGCTCTAAAATCTTTTATAAATGCTTTTGTTCAATCAAGCGATATTTCCGTAATCTTCTACATGCCAATAATAATATCAATTTAGTATGGTTACATTCAATAAAAAATTAAGCTACTTCGTACATTAAATAGTTTCAAGTATTACTTTGATGGATTTATTTATTCCACAATTGTGTGATAGCTCTAAAAATTTTCCCGAAGGAAAACAATCAACAAGCGGCTATGATATGAACTAACAACAGCCGAATTCGGTATTGCGAAGTACATAGTCTGTATTGATTACATTTGATGGATGTTTATGGATATATTGACATTGCATATCACGAAGTAAATTCATACTATTCCATTAATTTTATTATATAAAAAAGAAGCGAACAATTTTGAAATTCGCACATTGCTTCCTCGTGATTCTCGCCGACCCATAGATTCTCTTCTATGGGTAATGGTTATCTCATCTCTGGCTTTCTCATAGAGAAAGTGGTATTAAAATTTTAAATGTTTAAATCCCTCCATTGATTTTTACAAAATTCAAGACCAAGTAACCTTAACTTAATATTTGTATGACAAGTTTCAGTTTGATAGTTCAAAGTTTACGAAAGTTATAGAGAACACACAATTTTTTTCAAATCAAATAACTATAAAATGAGATAGTCGTTAGCAATTGGGGGGAAAATTGCAGCAAACTGAGGAGGGTTCCGACCTGACTCGTGCGCAAAGTTTCAGAAAGATTCAGTAACCTGTTTTCGAGATATATCCATTTCAATTTTGCAAGTACATATGAACGCACGCACGCACTGAATTTTTTTAAAAATATGACTTCTCGACGTTTTGGAAAATTTTAAGTACGCTGACATCAAAATCTCGAGAAGCATTTTTTTAACGATAACAATTCCTCCTTCCTCCAAAATATGATTTCAATTTATTATAAATAGTATCAATATACACTGTAACTTGGCAGAAATACCAGCTGATGGGATGTTGCGTCCTCCTGGTCCGACGGCTCCAGGACGATCTCGCAGGATTGTATTGTACTCTGGTAGAATGATAACTAATTATTTTCAACATTATTTTTTGTTATTATTCATATATGATTGACCGGGAGGGAGAAAGAGCGAGGGAATGACGCATCGCACTCTCCGGTTGTCCGGGTATTACATCGTCTGCATCGGGCCGCTAGATATTACTCGAACGGATACAACTATCGTACCCGTTCCACCATCGAGATCTCGAGCAGTCCCGCTCGATAATCACCTGTTACAAGTATCAAGGGTGACTTTCTTACCGGGCCTGGGTACGCATCTCTGTCATCTATCCTAATTTATGCGTAGTCCGGGTGAGATTCCAGTCGCGATCATCCACTGACAGCGATTCTCCCAATTAGCACGATTTTGGATTGATAATAGGGAATCTTAGTTCGCGAGTGCGAGTGCCGAAAGGTACTCGGGGCTTTTTTCCGGTTACCGTCAAGCGAGGACGACGTGCGCAGAGGGCGCGTCACTGTCCCGCCCTACATATTACGCTGTGTACCAGTCTTACGTGTATTTCGAGTGACACGTTGATTAGCGAGGAAGAACCGACAGAATTCAGATGAGACATTGCCTAGACGAATTTTGGAATTTTCGAGGATTTCTGGAAACATCGTTGCCGCTTCGTTCCAGTGAACTGTCTTTCCTGTCTGTGGTCTTTCATTGTTGTATCGAATTTGTGAAATTGACTATCGTTAGACTGGGTATTGTAACGTTCTTTTTGTCTTTGTTAAATTTAGCGTCGAGTTTGTGTTAACGGTTTTACGTTGATCGGTACGCTTGGTGTAGAGTCTCGGTACAGTTTGAGTTGAAAAGAATTATAACATCGGTATTCTTGGTATTTAGAACTGGGGAAAAGTCATTTTATGTATTATCTTTCTTGCTTATTCCAAAGTCGCGCGCGTGTTAGTTCGTAATATTTTTTCCATCAAGGAGCTGCTTTAATTAAATAAATAATTCGCCACTCTGGCGTTTTTCTGAGTCCCGTATTGACTGAGTTAATTGGATTTATTAATCGAAACCTCGAAAAGTTCGAACCACCCATTGTACCTCGAATAGCTGCAGTTAGCCTGGGCTAAGTCCCGACTCGACCATCATTACTTTCTTCTCGGCGCGTAAGCGCCAGGCGCCCAGCTCGTAGGAGCAAATAAAAAGGGAGGAAAATGACCGAGACGGGCTATAGGTTACGTGTGGTAAGTTGGAGGCTGAATTTACGTTAAAACACGAAGAAAAAATATTATTTCCGATTAGCGACAATCGATAATGCCAATCAAAAAAATTTGTTATCATACATATTCGGAAAAAAGGAACAAAATTGGAAAATAAATTTGTTTATTTGTATATAACATTGATATTTATATAATATTTAATATCAATGTCCTATTTAATAGCAATATTTAAGCTTATTTCGAGAGAAATCCTAGCATGGCATAGATTTGCCTACATACAATGCGATTCAACTCATTGACACTAGACATTTTTTGACAGAGTGAACCTGAGTGATGACAATGGAACATAAATAGCCAAAATTCATGTCCAACGACTTATCGTTGTAATATAACTGGTGTGTCTTGACTATTTATGTATTGCGGATAATGATTTCTGTGGCCGTGTATTCAATTATGTGTTGACAGTGAACGTGTAATAGCCAGCTAACCAGTCTTTCCGGTCCTCACATAATTATGCTTTACACTATTAAAATGGACAAGAGAACCGTTTCTTATGATAATTGGACTACACGTAGTCAGATAAGGAGACCGGAGAGTCCGGTTAACAGACACGAAATATTTAAACGAGAGTAAAAATAAAATGAAAAAAGAAATGATAATTCAAGGTCTATTGATGCAGAGGTTTAGATGTTTAATAAAAATATTGTAAAGAAAGCCCTGATTGGAACTGAAACGTTAATATTTCCTCTACCAATACCACGTTCGTATTCTGGTGGATCATCCGGATACATACTATTTATGTGTAATAACATTTAATTTCTTTAAATGAATCTACAAGAAATCCTAGTGATCCAGAATTTATTTCCTAATATATTCTAAAGAACATTTACAAAACTGTTCTTAGTTTGTATTTCTTTCTAAGCTTGATTGAGTAATTGACAAATTATCGTGGTAGACTATCGGTAGTATATATCAAGTTCGTTATACTATAGCAAGAGAATTTTATGAATCAGTAAATAGCTCCATCACTAGTGTCTGGAATTGGAGATAAGAAAGCGAAAGAATATTAAAACTTTTTTCTACCATGGTATTAACAATTTTGAATGTATTTAGTCGATGCAGTCAAGTTAACAAACTATTTGCCGACACTTTAGCCTATGTATGGTATACAACTGACAAAATCGGAATTCGATGTGTTCGTCTCAATCGAAATATCTCGAATTAAGTAGCTTCCCTCACTGTACCGCACTACACCTTCCGGTAAATCTATGACACTACTGGCACGTCCAATTAAGTTATAGGGCACCTCCTGCTGTTTCAGCGTTTTCGATTGACTACACGTAAAGAAAAAAGTAGTTGGGAAAACTGATACATTGGTTCCGACAACCAACCGGAATAGTTAGCATAGCGCAAACTAGTCAATCGGTTCAAGAAACTACAATGTCGTTGGTAAAATATCGATAGTAACGGTCATCAGCCGAGATGGTATCCTCAGCTTACCGGTTGTTTGGTGCAATCCAAACAAACCAGGTTAATACGGATATTTCTATTTATGCACAGCGGCGAGGAGCGGTACGTACATTGCGCGAAGGTCATCTATTCGTAATAATTCACTATTTATTTACGATATATTCAATGCATTTCCCTTTTATTTTCTGCAAGCCCTCGTTCATCCACAACCAACTGTCACTTCGAAGAATATCGTCATTTGCCATTGTGAAAAGTTTTACCCGTAGCACGTATCAACCGGTTGGTTGTAGAAGGAAAGCGATTGGTAATGGGAACCAACTCGTAGATCGTCGCAACTACCGCTGACGTTAGTTGCATCACCTAACGGCTCGTGGTGACGACAGCACTGTGATTGGTTACAGGAATCAAGTCGCTGGTCTTTGATACTATTTTTCGCTAATCAATCGAAAATATGTGGGAATACTATTTCGATTTGGTTTTTTGTAATTAAATCGCGACGCAGCATATGCTGGAAATGGTTATCGCGACTACTTTTTTCCCCGTGTATGGCACTACTGGTACGTCCAATTAAGTTACACGGCACATCATGGCGTTTGAGCGTTTTCGATTGGCTAGCTCAGAGCAGGGACCGGATTTAGCACCATTTTATGAGTGTTGGCTATCAAAACGGTGAAATGGTCGAAGCTGCTATAACTTAATTGGATATGTCCTATCTCCTTTTGCTTGCGAGAAACTAAGGGTCCTAGATATATCGGGTTAGTACACGGGATCCGAAAGTGATAAGGGGTTGGTTATATTGCGTTGCCTACATTGTACTGGAAAACACGTGTCCCGAACTTCTCTATTTAGGGAATTGGTGAGAAGCGATTGGCTCAACGGCCATCTATCAGCGGGGAGCAGAACTATTGTAGAATAGGGATCAAGTATACCGCTGATCACTAGAACAGGTTGCCTGATCAGGCAACCTGTTCTAGTATTCTTCAGCTGTTATTCATGCAATTTCAACCCAGTTCTTCAAGTGGCATTTTCATCTATCTGTCCTACTATCATCTATATGAACCTTAATAGTTCCGGTAAGGGATATAACTTATCTTATCAGACATGTGTACATCTTATCGATCTCAGATTAAGTTATATCAGACTTTGTCTAATTAATAATTCCTATCAATTAGTTTGTTGATGTAATCGAGTAAATTAGTTAAGGCATATTTAATCATGCAGTTAATTGCAGCAACTTGACATTTTTTTTCGTTAGAAATTATTAATTCTGTATGAAAATGCTGAAGATAATTAAAAAATTGTGTAACATTTTAATTATTGATTTTTTTCGAGAACGAACAACTCTATTATGGATCATTGCTTGATCTAAGTGTAAATTTGTAAATTATTTCGAGTCAACTCGAAACTACGATTATTGAATGTGCAATGCAATCCGTTTGTAAATATTAGAGAAGTGCTCGGTTAGTACGTTGTAATTTACCGGGAAATTTCGATCACGTAACGCCATATTTACGTGTACGGCCACTTGCGCCGGCGATAAAACGATTGTGCGTACGCAAGCATTGCAGGATAAGTAATCGTTGTCGAGACACCTGTCATACAAACTGTTGAGAGACATGGCAAATTATAGTTCGCATTTCTTGACGATTGGTCGTTCGAGTTATTTCCAGTATTACATCCACCAATTATCTCTCTGTGATTGTCAAATAAACTGCAACGATGCATGTGTTTCGCTACTATTCGTGTGCCTGTACCGACACCCCACTTTCCCGAGCGTTATTCTCGATTGAGACACCGCACAGACTCGAGAATGTGCGCGAGCGCGCCCGATTTTTATACAAGTTACGAACCGAGCGAACCTGCACATAAATCATGCGCGAGAAATTATGTAAATTTCACATCAAGTTGAGTGAACTTCGACTATACCTCATTGATCGTCTATAAATGTTTAGGTATCATCAAATATCTGGAACCCAACGTTGGAAAATTGCATTTTTTAAATTGCATCTGCTTCTAATCCGTATGTAGTTGTTTGTACCATATTTAGTTCTTTGGGCCTTAAGATGTTTCTACAGACACTGTGGAAATTACCCGCGTGATGTGTGGGTAGCGGATATCGATTAATTTGTTTTGTAACAAAGTAACGGTGCGAACGAGCACGATAACGAGCACGATAACCAGCCCGAGAACGAATCAGTCAAAGAGACTGATTCGAAAACATACCAAATCAGTCAATTTTTTAAATGTACGGGGTGTGATGGTAAAATATTAAAAATTACGTTGCGGGCCTTTCTGCTATAAGCACGGTCTTGATTGGAGGAGGTAGAAGAGAGAAGGTCGAGTCTACGACAAACGTCGCTAGGCACATGCACGATTTCGATAATGCGAAGAGTGTTCTTCTAATCAGAATAAAAATACAATATTTTTCTGTTTCTGTCCTTAGTATAAATTTATTTGGCCCGCACATCGATGAGGAGATGCCTTTTACAATTATGAGAAGAGGGATTACACCACGGCGTGACTAGGGTATAGCTGAAACAGATACGAGTATGTTGAAAATTAAGGGTTGTCTAGTAATGTTGGTTGCCCTAAGCTATTTGTCGCCGTAACTGTGTCTCAAACTGGTGTGCAGGTTCAGAAAAGTAAAATCTGGAAAGAGAGTATAGGCATCGGGACATTGCTGTGCAGGTAGAAACAAGAAGCGAGGATAGAGTGAGTGTAATCAAACGCGAAGCTTCAAGAAGCACTTATCCGCCATTTTTGACGCCGTTAATGGTTTCTTCAATCCTGTTCGCGCTGCCGAGAAAGTTCGTTACTGGTTTGGGTCGCTAGAGGCGTTCGCGTCTTTCGTAATGCGTCGAGATTGTCGGGAAGAGCGTACCGTGATTCAGGCGAGAGGCACCGCTGGGGTCGAAGAAGACGAGTCGTGCCACGAGAGAAATACTCGTTATCAAGTGTAAAAGATCAACAGTAATTCGAAGGCATATCGTAATACGATTAATCGTGGGGTGCAGTCCGTATGAAAATGATATGGAGGTACGAGTGTGCATGTTGGTTGCTCTGCGAGATTCGGGAGGATGATCGAGTGGTGTATGCGTCGGTAATTATTTTCGCGTACTAAGGGACTAAGGATCGCGATGCCAAGAGAGGTTACATGTGTCGGATTTAAATAAAAATATTTTTTTGACATTGTAAAATAGGAAAATACGCGTGTGTGCTTCTAGGTATTTACGCATGAATAAAATGGTAAAGCTCAGTGGACCAACTCAAAACATCGTGATTGCAGATCCAAAGCAATTACCGCCGCCCAATTAAAAGAATTATTATAAGCTCGAAATCCGTTTATGGCTATAGAAACGGTACTGTCGGCGGCCAATGGAACGGAATGCGTAATAACCCACAATCGTTTAACGTCAGGTGTTGTGAACCGGAATTCAGATGATCCGCTTCGAGAGCTCAGTCGAAATAGTGCATCAAGCAAAGTACTCATGAAGAGAGAGATCGTTCTAGCGAGTCGTGAATTTGCATGTTGCGGGCGTTACTCAATGCGGGTACTCCATCATCAAACATTCGCCTAAGTGCAAATGTAAATGCTGTAAGCAAGCTTCCACGTGGCTTGAACGGAAGCTATCGTAGTTGTGACAAGTGGGAGAAACAGCTCAAGTTAATCTGTGCGACGTATAGGTTGGGCATCAATACAACAAAAATACAAATGAGTTCAAGACTGACAGGGAAAGTAATTCAATGGTCTAAATCGAAATGCTAGTACATTCAGATGACCTTGTCTTATCTAATGAAAGAGATAACATTTGATCATCGGTCAGGCAAAGTTGATCGGAGACAGAAATTCTATCAAAGAGCGTGGGCTCTGAGCGAGAAATTCAGTAATTATTATTACGACAAAGCAAATCTTCGCCAATCACGTGCCTAAGATGATAAAAACCTCATCGATTACATCGTCGACGGAATACTCGATCGACAGTTGCACAATCATGAACTCATGTTAAGGTTTACGTTGGAATTCGTGTTACGAAAACCTTTTTTCAAAATATCGCTCCACACCGCAAGAAATCCTTCGACACGCAATGATCAATAGGTAGAGATGCCCAAGTCTACTAATAAAGCAAATAACAACGAGAACTTACGGTCATACGAGTAAATTACGCTGTTACAACTGCAAGAAAGGAAGACATATGTCCAGGGACTGCGAGAAATCGAAGAAGAGCAATCGAGCAAGTTACACGTGTGGCGAATACAGACATATAAAGAAAGATTGTCCTCAGGAGAAGCCTTTGCAGGTATTTAACGTCAGCAAAGAACCTCCTGACGAGATGCGAAAAAATGGTCACTATGATTGGACAGGATTGCGTAAGTCGTATTGTGAATTTCGATAATCAGTTCGATATACCAAGTCCGGTGAGTTTTATACAAGAGAGTTATGTACCGATCGGAGAATATTGCAAAGTAAGTAGCATCGATATTGCGATATGAGACATTTTAAATATAGATATAATTAAGCCTAACGAGACAGTTGATACAATAACAATCAACTCACAGATCTCGCGGGAGTACCAGCAAAAGCTACGATCATTAATCATAAACGAGTACGTCAATCCAGAGTGACTGGGTTGAACCGTCGGACAAATGGAGTTAAAGTTGAATCTCGAAGACACTCAGCCGTTTCACTTGTAAATTGATTGATATTTTAGGCGGCTTGTAAAAAAGAACGATAATTAAGCCAAGCGAGTCGAGTTTAGTGTCTCCCACAGTTTTGATGAATAAACGGAGTCATGAGGATGTGCGTTATTTTTCGAGTTTTAAACAAAAGGTTTGCGAGGAGTGACTATCTGTTATTTTAAAGTAAGGAGCAACTTGCAATGCTAAATAACAAGAAATATTTCAGTCCGATGGATCTCCGCGATGGTTTTCAGAGCGTAGGTGTCGAGAAAGGATCTATTAAGTTTACCTTCTTTGTCACTCCTGTTGGGCAGCTTGAGTATCTTAAGATACCATTCGGGGCTGAAGACGCATCCGGCTCGATTTCTGAGATTCGTCAACGAAACAATGTCCGATCTGATAAAAACCGGTATTGTGATTGTATGCATGGACGATATTTTAGTCACAACGGATACTTTGGAGGGTCATTTTGATATCTTGGAAGAACTTTTAGAAAGACTAGTGCACAACTAGATGGAGCTTAAAGGTGGGGAATGCAAGTTTCTGCATCAGGAGGTTCAATATCTCCGTTATATGGTCTCGAGGTGGAGAAATTACCGGTTCCTCAGAACGTGCACTATATATACAGTTCCATTGTTATTCGTATTTCCGAAAGATCATCGAGGGATTCTCGCTGGTAGCAAAACCGTTGTACGATTTGACAACAAAATAACGAAGTATAAACTCCGAACTTCACGATTAAATTCGTGACGACAAAGATTGAAACTTTTGAGTCTTTAAAGGTTAAATTAAGTTCGTCGCTAATTCTCGCAATGTACAATCCAAGGGTTAACATGTAATTACATTGCAACGCCAGCTCGTTGGGCTTTGGGGCGGTGTTTATGCAACGAAACACTCATTCGAAAATGCATCCAGTGTTTTACTTTCCTTTAGTAGAGAACTACGGATCTCGACAGTAAACTTTATAGTTTTGAGCCAGAAGCTCTCGCGCTTGTATACGCGTTCCGTCGGTCTCACGTATCCGTTCAGGGACTCAGGTGTAAAATCTTCATAGACAGTCGCTCAGAACGGCGTTAAGTAAGCTTCCGAACTACAAAACTATGATTATACGGTAGGGCATCGTCCCGCAACGAGTGCAAGGTAATAGAGCTGCTGATACGAGTAATAGAGAACAGTCCTTTGGAGTTTAATCTGTCCGTGCGTCAGTCTTCGGATCCGATGATTTAATAATGAAATGATAAACTCGAGAAGTCGAAGGACAAATTCTACGAGATGAGGAACGGTCTCGTTGATTGGTGAAGTGACAGAAATCTTCACGATCGGATGGGTCACTTTGGAATCAAGAAAACAAGTGACACGATTGCAACGAAACTACCGGTTTTTGAAATTGAGTCTGAAGGTGGCTACTAACATACGTAACTCTTTAATATATCCCATACAATCCTTAAGCAGAGAAAAGTTAAGGGCACTTGCATAGTATACATGAAGAGAATGTGCCGTTTGACACATAGCATATTGACCACTTTGGCCCAATGGACGAACCTACCAAGCAATATAAATCTTATGTCGTTGATGAATTCATGAAATACGTAAAAATGAACGCGACGACAAGTATATCCTGCAGCAATATCGTGTCTGCGAGCGTGTCTAAATCACTATAGCTGATCGAAGACCATAATGTCTGACATAGGAAGCACATTTACGAGTAAGGGTCCCAAGAATTTGTATCGGAAAATCGTATAAGACACGTTAAGATTGCGACCGGCTCGCCACAGTCTAATAGATGGCTTGAGCGGAGTAATTGCTCCATTGCTAGATAAGATTAATTCAAAAGGGGCCAGAAAACATTGGCACCCAATACTAGGGGATATCGAGTTTGCGTTGGACAATAGTATTAACAAAAGTACGAATACAATCGCAAGTTCTCTGTTGTTCGGTATAGCTCAACGGGGAAATGTAGTTGATAATCTCAAGGAAGTTTTAGAAAATAACGCGAAGACCGATAATGGAGATTTAGAAGTCATAAGATCAACAGCTGCAGAAAAAATGTAGTCACCTCAAGAGTCGAAGAGAGTGCAAGATGACATTCATAGAAAAGAGCAAAGTAAATACGAAGTAGGAGATCGAGTAATGATAAAGAATTTTGAGATTTCCGCTGGCACCGCTTTTATGTTAATACCGCGCTGCAAACAACACAAAGACGGAAGTGGGAAGCGGCGACAATGCGTGCGTGGCGTTGGAACAACGAAAAATCCAACGTAGAAGTAAAAGCCTAGAGGTTAAGGACTAAAAATTACCGACTAGAATAAACGAGGTTAATTTTATAGATGTAAGTTATTTATTTTGTATGGTATCTCGGACAAAAACGGACCGCATAAGCATGATGGACGACATTCAGCTTACTTCGTGGACGAACTGTCGTCGGGTCAGCCGAACTGTAAGGGTAAGAAATCAAAATTCGTGTTGCCGGGCCCTTCTGCTCTGAGCTTGGCCCTGATCAATGGAAATGAGAGAGAGAGACGGTCAAGCCTATGACAGTCGTCGATTGGTGAACGCACGATGCGGACGATGTGAAAAATATTTCTCTAAGGAGAACAAAAGTACGATAATTTCTTGTTTCTATTCTCAGTATAAATTTATTTGGCTCGAACATCGAAGAAGAGATATCTTTGACAATATCTCAAAGCGTAGAGTCGTAATCGATATTTAATATTAGGACACACGTTTCTAAAGAAGATTCTCTTTTCAACGCAATTTTTTTTGCTCTTTACTCCCGACTGCACGTATATAGGACAAGAAAAAGGAAGTATGCGTTTCACTGGCATGGCGCGAATATGTCAGTTTTTCGTGTCCAATGTTCTCCGAATTGTCTAAAGATGTCTTAACAGAACTTGATACATAGATTCTATGCAACGTAACCTTCATTTTTATCCTAGATCGTATATATTAGGTGAGTTTTCAGAGAGATAAAAGCGTTTAAAAAATCTATGGCACCATTGTATATATCGAAATGTTACAGGATGGCCGTCATTCCTACTATAATCGTTCATCTGAACCTAACTTCAGAGCGCTCACAGTGGAGTGAGAGGAAGAGCACGTGAGATTCAGTCAATATTTGTGTAAATATTTTATTCAATAGCATGAAAATCTTAATAAGTTTGTTGTACATCAGAGATGTTGTTAATAATTCGAAATTAATAAAAATGCAACCCAATTTTCTAATAGCGTTTGTTGATTAAATTTTAAATACACAAAAATGATTGAGTGATAAAATAAAGATAAATTATAAAAATGATGACCACTTTATACTTTCCTAATTACCTCTGTTGCTTCAATTCTAAATACAAGAGTGCAAAAATGAATGAGTGATTAAATGAAATAGAGCCATTAAAAATCATTTAGCGGTTTTAGTTTCAAAAAAATATAGTAACAAAAAATATTTTTTATTTAAATACTCCCGACTGAAAAAAATGATTTTGATGACCGGACGGAGAATTTGAAGAAGTGTGTAGAATGTTAGTGACGATGGCCTGCCGAAGTATCGAAGGGAGAAAATATATGGTGATCACCGGGGAACGAACCCGGATTCATTTGGTACTGACAAGGAAGGATAGTTTGGTGTCCCCGTCCGATTTTGATAAAACTCACGTATGTTATAGAGCATCGAAAACTAAAAGACACGTATTCGTTTTTATCGGCGGAAAAACACTTCTAAGGGGTGTAATCGCCCTTCAAAGTTAGCCATGTCGAGGGGTGATTATGCAGTTTCACCCAGAAGGCGTCAACAGATTTTAATGAAACAAATACCGAAATACTCCTGATTGAAGACAATAAAAATTCCACGTGAAGTTGAAGAAAAAAATTCATTTGCAGGGGTGAAACTGCTCCTATGTAGGGGTGGGAGTCTTAGCGACAAGTAGGATATGTTACAATATATTAGTATTAGTAGAAGGACTAAGTGGCTAAACGTAGGATAATATTGTATACATGAATATTATAATATTGCTGCAAGTGTCGGATATGGATGCATGGGAAAAATACAATGTGTTATTATAATAAAACCCCTACGAAAATATTTTGTGACCATAACTATGATTTAACTTAAGAACTATATAAGCGATACTATGTTATCAGGGGTACAAATTGAAAATGCGGGTTTGATAACAGATGGCGTTACTAACGCTATACGCATCAGGCAGTACTGTGACTATGTTCATGTCAAAGCTACGTCTTATAGCTTTAATTTTCAGTATGTGTCAATTTGTCGCAGTGTCAAATTCATAGTTTTTTTGAGCTCTCAATATGTCGAGTTTCGTGCCAACAAAACAGCATTTGCGGGAAGTTTTAATTTACTTCTTTAATTTGAAGAAAAGTGCTGCTGAAGCACATCGATTGGTCTCCGAGGCTTATCCGAGTCATGTTCCATCGGTTTCAACGTGCGAGAGATGGTTTGTGCGGTTTAGAAGTGGTGATTTTGACGTTGAGGACAAAGAGCGGCCGGGCCAAGTGAAAAAGTTTGAGAATGCTGAATTGGAGGCAATACTCAATGAAGACTCGTGTCAAACTCAACAAGAGCTCGCAGATTCATTGGGAGTGACACAACAAGCCATTTCCCATCGTATAAAAGCCCTCGGAATGATCCAAAAGCAAGGACATTGGGTGCCGTATGAGCTGAAGCCGAGAGACGTCGAGCGCCGTTTTTTTGCATGCGAACTGCTGCTCGAACGGCAAAAACGGAAGGGTTTTTTGCATCGCATTGTCACTGGTGATGAAAAGTGGATCCATTACGATAACCCGAAGCGCAAAAAATCATATGGTTACCCCGGCCATGCATCATCATCGACGGCCAAACCAAATATTCACGGCGCCAAGCTCATGCTCTGTATTTGGTGGGACCAGCTGGGTGTGGTGTATTATGAGCTATTGAAATCGAACGAAACCATCACAGGAGCACTATACCGAACTCAATTGATGCGTTTGAGCCGCGCACTCAAAGAAAAACGGCCACAATACGAGCAAAGACACGACAAAGTAATTTTGCAACATGACAACGCTCGGCCACATGTTGCAGCGCCGGTCAAAACATACCTACAAACGCTGAAATGGGAAGTCTTACCCCACCCGCCGTATAGCCCAGATATTGCTCCTTCCGATTACCACCTTTTCCGATCGATGACACATGGCCTAGCTGACCAGCGCTTCCATTCTTACGAAGAAGCCCAAAAATGGGTCGATGACTGGATAGCAGCCAAGCCGGCCGAATTTTTTCGCGACGGTATCCGTAAATTGCCAGAAAGATGGGAAAAAGTTGTGGCTAGCGATGGACAATACTTTGAATAATTCATTTGTTACCATTTTTTCAGAATAAACGTTCAAAAATAGAAAAAAATCCCGCATTTTCAATTTGTACTCCTGATACATATATACGATAGGTGGAGGGCAGGTGCCCTGTCTTAGCCTTGTTAATATTATTACAATGTTAGTGCTGTGCCGAATATTTTATGGTTGACTATTTTGCCATGTTAGAGTCAGTGTTCTTATTCTATGCCTATAACGAGCGTTAAGCGCGCCCATATGGGTGCCGTCTATGGTCAGCCACCAATATTTATTGAAGTTCAGACGTTTAAAATTGTAGAAATCCTGGATAGGAATGTTAGTGTTAAATTTAAACTGTGAGTTTTGATTAATTGGTAGGTTGAGAACTAGGGCTACACGCTTGTTAGCGCGGTTGCGCCTCCAATGATAGAGAAGGGGGATATTGTTTGCATCTTAGATGAATCCTTTCTTAGATGGTTAGCGCTATGTGGTAATTTATGGAAATAGTCTCTAGTTAGTTTTATGATGAATGAGTCAGTGCGTGTGGTGTTAGCTAATGAGTATATGATTTTGTAACTGATGTTATGTTGATAGTCGATAGTAGATGAGCGGGATTGTTTGAGACAAGTGCGAAAACATTTTATTTCAAACATACGCCATTTCTCCATAATCGTATGGTTGGTACTCCACCAGATTGGTGCTGCGTATGCGAGTATGGACCTTACCAATAGCATGTACAGAATGATTTTTGTTCTATTAGATAAATGTTTATTGTAAAATATCTTAATATTGGATAAGAATGCGGATCTCGCTTTATTGAGTTGGAGTTCAATATGTTAGTTGTCGTGGAGAAGGGAGTCTAATTGTATGCCAAGATATCTGACTGTGTTGTTGTGTATGATCGGTATTAGAGTGTTGGTCCCTGGCTTGGTGGTTTCGATGATAACATTTTTGTATGCTGCTCTATTTATTGTTGATAAGTAGGTGTAGGTTTTTCGGAAGAGTATGGTTTCGCATTTAGTAGGGTTTAGTCGGAGGTTCCAGGACATGAGGTAAGCATTAATTTTGTTGGTTGTGTGGTTAAGATCTTCTTGGATGTTAGTTATTTGCTTACCGTGTGTGTATATAATAAGATCATCTGCAGATGCTATTGCCAAAGTGTTGCTGTTATCACTATTGATGTTGATTTAAGTACTTCGCTGGTGAAAATGTTGAACTGGATGGGCGAGTTAACGGTGCCCTGTTGTAGTCTCTCTTGACATAAAAATATTTCTGATGAGAGCTGTTTAGTGTCCCAGGTTACGAAGGTTTTATTAATAATCATGTCCTAGATTAAGTGTATTAGCCATTCTGGGAATTTTTGTTTGTGGAGTTTGTAAAGCAGGCCGTCGAGTCAGACCGAGTCAAACGCTTTCTCTAAGTCAAGTAGAGCCGCACCTACGAGTCGGCCACTACTGACATGCTGGGTAACGTCGAATAGGAGTTGTCAATAGCGTGAGTAGTCGAGTGTTTTTGTTTGAAGCCAAATTTCATGTCTGAGATTATATTGTGCGTATTGCAGTAAGTTGTGATTTATGTGTTGATGATTGCTTCATAGACTTTGGAAAGACTAGGTGAGATGCAGATGCGTCGGTAGCTCGATAGAGCGCTAACCACTGCCCTGATGTCACCTATATCATATGTTCCTCCTATTCGAATCGTCCATTTATATGCAAATCAGGCATCGTTACATTATAATAAACAGGACTTTAAATTTAAAAAGATTTCATATGCAAATAAATTTAAAAAGGATGAAATAATTTCCGATTTTAGTTAACTTATTAAATAAAAATAATTCATTTTCTACTGTCACTACAGTCGGGAGACGTATTCTTTCGCATAAGAAAATGTCCATATCGTATATAATTTTTCTTTTAAATTAGTGTCCAGACGCTAGCTTCTTGGTATGTAAAAGACGGTTGGAGTTCAGGAGACGTCTTTGGACTCTTGTGACAGCGGTACCTGAATTATTGTAATTTAAATATGAAGTTAACTAAAGTGACATCGGAAGTTATTTCATCATTTTCAGATTTATTTTCATATGAAAACTTTTTCAAGCTAAAGTCCTGATTATTATTGTTTTTTACAGTTGAGAGTTTGTTAAATAAAGAAAAAATGTTAATCCATGCGTTCCAAGCCCGAAAACCTAAATGCGTATTGTTACGTCCTGGTCATTTTTCCCTACATCAACTACCCTATAAAATTCTTAATTTGCACCTTCTAACAACCTATTTCATCAAGTCCTTCAATCATTTTAGTCAGTCTTTGCTTATGTTTTAATCTGTATACTTCTGGTGCTCACCCAAACGTGAGTTCGGTTTTCGAATCCTTGTTCTGTTATTTTAGTTAATCTTGAATTATGTGTTAACTCGCTTAGTTTGGTTGCTAACCCAAGCGTGAATTCGGCTTTTTAAATCGTTGTTTTGTTTATTCGAGCCATGAATTTTGTTGTTCTATCTTGGCCATAGAGGTTGGCAGTTGTGAAACTTGTTCTTAATCTTATCAATCATTAATAAATATAACTGCTCGTAATAATATAGAATTTGAGTTTCTGCTTTTAATCAAGCAACGGATCTCATCCCTAATAAATAATTAAGTAAAATAACGCGTATCTCGCACCCAGTCAGGCCGAGACGTAACATAAAATTGTTATACGAACAACTTTGACAGTGGATATTTGGGAAATACGATGATCGATCCGATTAAGATTTAACAGGAAGCCTTGAATATAATTGACCAGCAGTCTATACACATTTAAGGTTGATGATGTTTAAAATGATGTGCCCCAGGAATACCGTATGAGGTTACTGAACAAAGGGTTTTGAAAATTTGCGGTGTCATCCCCATAGAAATAAAGTATACTCGAAATGCATACAGGATATACCGGGTTTCCCATTTTAATCTTACACCTGATTTATCACGTAAAATACTGCTCCGATCAAGTATTGAGTATAGTCTTTAAGGTTCAGAGGAGGATGTTAAAAAAAAAACAGTTTCGGTCCAAAATTCAAATTGGCGACGTTGAGCATGTTTTATTAAAATGGAAATATGACTTTTTTTCACCAAAAAATTTGTCAGGTCAAAACTAACAACTTTTGTAGGACATTTTTTTTTATAAAGTCCATAATTTTTAGGTTAAAACACTATCTTTGACTATTTTAGCGCTATCCAGGATGTACCACGAGGGGGTAAACATCCCAACATCGTCTTTAACATCCCAAGCACAAGTGTGCGTGTGCGTGTGCGTATATGTGTGTGGAATACTCACAAGGATTAGGTCTCCGCGGCTCGTCACTTCCGCAGTATTTTTAGACTCCAAATCTTCCTGGTGAGCGTGCTCTGAACCCTTCCTAAAGGTCTTAAAATATTCCACCATTCATATTTAAACATGCCTGAACTCTCCTCTCAAAACCATCAACTGTTCGTAAGAGAACATCTTTTGGGATTGCACGGAAGTCAGCTCTTATCCGCTCCTTCATATTCTCTTGTGGTGTTGGAGCTTGACGGTGAGCAGCGTCTTCAAGGCGCCCCACAAAAAAAAATCAGGAGAAGTAAGATCAGGTGACCTTGGAGGCCAATGGACAGGTTCATCTCGACCAATCAACCGTCAATCGAATGTTGCGTTCAGATGATTTCGAACAACACGAGTCCAGTGAGCGACGGCACCGTCTTGCTGAAACCACATCTGTTGACGTGTACGTAAATTAAGATCTTCTAGCAAAATAGACAATTAATTTTGCAGAAAATCAAGATAACGGACAACGGTCACACTTCCCTCTAAGCAGCGGGGACCTATTATTTGCCCATTAATAATGCCACACCAAATATTCAAACTCCATCGATGCTGGTGATCAATCTGTCTCACCCAATGTGGAGTCAGATCGGACCAATACCAGAAGTTTCATCAATTTACCTGACCTCGGTCGCTGAATGTAGATTCGTCACTGAACATAACGAACCTAAAAAAAGTCTCTGAATCGATCGATTTGTCTCAATGCCCACCGACAAAACGCCATCCTTCTTAACGGTACAGGATTGGGTGCGTCTTGGTGGAATTATAACCGGTATGGGTGGAGTTTCGCACCTCTCGATACTCGGTGCACTGTTGTTCTGGGAAACTCCGAGAGAAGCTTCCGAGATTACGCGAACACTCAAATGTGGATCGATTGCTATCATGGCTAAAATAGCCATGTTTTGAGCCTCATTCGGGCCATCAAAATAATTGATGACGTCAAGAGTTCGGATTGTCGGTCGTGATCGGTGACGACGATGAGGATATTCGCGTCGATACAAATTTTTCGGTTCGTAAGTAATTGCTCCTACATCCCCCAAAAATAAGAAGCATATAAACGATTTTGTTGGGACTGAAATCAGCCATTGTTGAATTGCCGTCAGCATTAATTAAAAAAAATTATATTAAAACGGCTTGTACCTGTTTGGATTTGTTTTTCTCTTGAATTTGCCGCTGTTGATATTTTTATGTAAGCTGGATACGGGTAGGGCATAACGAATATTTATGGTTCCCCATACCTAATTTGGAAGTATGTAACATTAAAAAATGTGGTGTTCACAAACATACACACACACACACGCGCACGCACACGTGGTACATCCTGGATAGCGCTAAAATAGTCAAAAATGGTGTTCTAACCTAAAAATTATGGATTTTATAAAAAAACTGACAAATCTACAAAAGTTGGTAGTTTTTACCTGACAAATTTTTTGGTGAAAAATAGTCATGTTTACATTTTTTTAAAACATGTCGGCCATCTTAACGTCGCCATTTTAATTTTCGGACCAATAAAATTTTTGTTTTTTAACGTCCCTCTTTGAACCTTGAAATTTTCACTATACTCAGTACTTAATCGGAGCAGTATTTTTCGAGATAAATCAGGTGTGAGATTAAAATGGGACACCCGGTATAATTATAATCATATAATAGCAAAAAATGCTATGTCCTCTATATATCTTTTATATATATCCGTATCGAATAAACCGAGGAAGAGAAAATATTACGAGTCTGATGTGCGTTTGATTAATGTTGTCGCGAAGTATGCATGGTCACTCGGATTTGTTTAAGTAATTGCGTTGCGCCGCAATAGAATTAATTTTGTGATTGAGTTTACGCTTTCGAATTGTGAGGACTGATGTTTATGTACATGTTTCTGATGTGTTTCGAAATGCGCAAATAAATGTTTAACATTATCTGTTTGATATGGCGCGTTGACTAAATATCATAAAAAGTAAATTGTAACGAAATCGTGTAACTAGATAAAAAATAACCTTTGAAAGCTCAAAAAAATGTGAGTGCTTTAAAAACTACATTCATGCGTCAAATAAAGAGAACTGTCAACTATACGTTACATCAGGATTGTCAATAGTTTACATATTTAATAATTATACATTCCACGTGTAAACTTTCTCAATTCCGCCATACGGAGCACGTTGAGCGACGCGTACCCCCAAGACTGACTTAAAAAATGTCTCATTGGTACATTTTACGGGGGTTTGGCAGGCGGAACCCACCAATATGTCTCTCGTGCCCACAGGAAGCAGAAGAACTTGTCTGTAAATCTCTGAACATTGCACGATATTTGCGCGAGGACGCTTGGTTCAGCGATTACAAGATAAACCGCAATCATGTGACGTTCATTCGCGTACACATAAGTGTATGACAATTTTCACTCTATTATGTCATAAGCATAAATAGCCATTGTGGTTGGAATCGGCAAACATGATGGGCAAGATTATTATTACACACAAAAGAGTCTTAGAACATTACCAGAATTTTTGGTTCCGTAGCGCCACTCTCACGGAATTTTTTGTCTAAAATACGCATTGTCTGTTAGAATTCGCACTCATAATTTGTAGTTCTACTACTCAATTTTACGAAGTTCGTCACATCGTCGACTGATGTGGTTCTAAATTTATAAAGAACGGGTTACACGTGTCACATTGAATACAGGAACAATTTCCATATTCTTCTCTCCGTGTATTTCAATCGAGCAATTATTATTAATCTTAATCAAAGACTTGTGAAATAATGAATACACCTCGCCAGGTTTTTCTGGCTCATTTTTGTATCAAGGTTTAATCATTACAAGCATTGGATGTCTATGAAGAGCGAATGTTCTTCTTAAGAAACGTCTCGGACATTCTCTTGTTCACGAAACTTTGAAGAACATGCATAGAATTCCCTTCCCATAGCAAAGCTTCGTATTCACATCAATGACCGGGCGATAATCGTTTACGTTATGGCGACAGTCACGACATTGTTGCGAGATTTGATGCGATGCTTCAAAGGTTAAAAACTTTAGAAACTCTTAATTACCGACATTGGAATGGCATTCGGTTTCGCGGCAAACTTATTGCTAAATAGCGTTGATATTTTCTTATATGTTTGGGCCGCTACTCAAAAAGTTAAGAACTTTCTTATAAAATCGTAAAACTCATTTATCGAAACTTTAATGTAATCGTGACATCTAACTCAATCTTGATGACCAACCAACACGGAATGCGCGAGTGAATCAAACGAGCACCTGTTATAAAATGTTACGTACGTCTTACTCGGTAGACAGGCCGTAGCACTTATCGGTTTTTTAACAACGGTAGTTTGGCATTCCTGCTAGATTTCTCAATAACTCTTTCAATGTCCGGACATGGAGTCAAATACTTTCCACTTTTAGATGATTTTCTTTTACTTTCTTTGCCGACAGATTAGTGTCGGGCTTCTTCAGCTAATCGAGTGGCACAGTCGACTGTTGGACTTGGAATTGCTTGACTTCCTCGCTTTGGAGAATTTTTAACATGATTGCACGATTTGGTTTTTGGCCAACTGTTATTTTTGGCCTCTGCTGAGGTTTTCTTCATCGTGGAAGAACGAGTAAGTCTCAACAAAACTGTCTGTGAACGTCTCAGATTCTTGAGCGTTGTCGTCTCGTTCAGTTTCGAGAACTCGTCAGATTTGTTAGTGTCATGGAATTTCGAGTCTGCACCGAGACTTCATCGGCTTCCGTTAATTGTGAGATCTCGTTATGGTTTTCGTAGCATTTCGAGATTTCTTTCACTTCTGATGTGTCGTCGAGTATTGAAGTCTGACACAGCTTGAAGGTTTGGATGATCTATTTCCAAAGAAACGATGTTGCGAAATCACGAAGCGTGATATATAAATTGTCGTTCTGATTCACATTAAATGTCGCGTTCGGATCTCATTATGCGTATAGGATTACATATGCACACTTTACGTCGTACATTTGTAAATCTAACCAAACAAACAACACAATATCAGGCACAAAATAGAGAGTTTATAATAAAATAGAAATATATACCAGAGTAAAACAATAAAACGTCCCATTGGGACGTTTTAGAAAGCACTGACAGGGTTGATAACGAAAATGTACGTGATCCGAATCAAAGGCAAATAATAAAAAACGAAACACGAACAGAAAAAGGGAAAGAAAGAGAAGAAAAAATAATTAATACCAGTTGCAGTATAATAAAAAATTTTTTAAAAAGCGTGCAACTTTAAAATTTGCACATTGATTCATCGTGATTTTCGCCGACCTACAGATTCTTCTCTATGGAAAATAGTTATCTCAATTCTGGCTTCTTCATAGAGATAGTGGTAATAAAATTTTTAAATAAAATTTAACAAAAGAAGAAACACAGAAGAAAAAATTAAGTTTGCGGTCTCGCCGAATGGGATACAGAAGAATACGCATGCTGCGATTGGTCGAGAAATAGAGAGAGGGGAAATGACTCGAGTTCTGCTTGATAAAAATTGTAAATCTCAACCGGTTGTGCTCTACGAGTTCTTAATGGAAGCATGAAGGTGCGCTAATGATTGGTCGACTAATTGCAACATTTGGTGGTCATTAATTAACGCGATATTGAAATATCGTACCTGTGCGGTACAACTATCAACGAAGGCTGGGATTGGCCGAAAAATGAGATAGAGGCAAAGAGTTACGTTTTTATGCACAGGTACGATTTATCAATATCGCGTGCGCTAACTAACAACCACCAAATGTCGCAATTATTCTGGCAATCATTAGTACATCTACCTGCTTCGATTGAGACCTTGTAAAGCACATCCTTTTGAAATTTACAAGTTTTATCAAACAGCACGTGAGGAGGCATTGATTACGCTTATGTCTATTTGTTTACTAATCCCAGCCGTCGCTGCTAGTTGTGCACAGATACGATGTTTCAATATCGCTTGCCCTAATTAATGACAACCAATTGTTACAATTAGTCTACCAATCATTAGTGCATCTTCCTGTTTCGATTAAGACCTTGTAGAGCACAACCGGTTGAGATATACAAGTTTTATCACGGAGAACGTAAGGACGCATTTTGTTTGTGTCTACTTTGCGATCAATCCCAGCCTTCGATTTAAAATTATGTGCTACCCCCTCGGTCAATAACAAAAAATATAATGTACATTTTTCTGCTACAGTTAATCTTTCTTTACAACTGTGGAGTTGTAAGACGCAGTTCGCCGTTTTTTTTTATATTCGAAAGAATAATTATGATGAAGTAAGTCGCGATGGGAAAATTCTGCTATCTCTCTCCCGTGCATAGCGATGTGAGAGACAAATAATTTTTTTTTCATGATAGTTTCTTTTTATCGTTTCAATACTTTTGTTAAGATTGAGTTTAACTATAATTAATTCAATTTCATTAATATTTCTCTTGTATCTTTTGTTATATTATAGGATCGAATGTACACGACTTGGGACCGTACTGACTCGGGTAAAAGAAACACATACTCGATGAGTGTTGTTGTATAAAATCATGTATTCTCGACAAAGGTCGGAGACGGACTACCACCATTACTCTTCAATTCGACTATCTTTGGCATTTATCCATTGGTCATGTGGTCGAAATTAGACGATACATAGGGTTTCGCACTGTATATGTAAATTTTCGAATCACTGATATTACATTTGGCGCACAGAAGGCGCTCTTTACATTATTCAGGGAATTTCGATCAACATAATTAGTATGAGTTTCATGTCGTTACTACCGATGTGGTAATGTTTATGTTTCATTTGATGGTCACTTTTTAGCAGTGAAATCGTGAAATGTAATATTTTATATTGTGAAGTAGTGTTTGTTCATTACGTTTTAACGGAACCCTTCAACGGAACATACGTCTCGTAAGTGAGTATTAGTTTATATTTTATTTCAATATATCGTATTATTATCATCATTTTATTTCTTATTTGCATTTTTTGCATTAAATAATCTTTCTGTAAAATACCAAACCTTGAATTGTCTGACTAGTAATTCACTTTAGGAATAGTTTTGTCTTATTGAAATGAAGAAAATGTGTGATTATAACAAATTTATCGTCACGCATTTTCAAAAAATTTCAATAACAAAAATATTTCTTATTTTCATCAATTTGTAAGTTTTTAGCTATCAGATATGATTTACACTCTGCCAAATTTTTTATTTTTATCATGTTAGATAACAGTGTAAAGGACAATTGAATCCGTTGAGGTGTTGTTGAGTTCTGAGTCACAAAAGTAGCAATTTTAGATAAAAATCATTGTTTTGTATAGGAATTTCAAATTTATCCTGAGCCTAATTGATTTAAACTCTACAGACCGTAATATACCCAGACGAAGGAACTCTATTAAGAAGGACCATATCGGTTTAATAGTTCCTGAGATATTACTACGGACGGGCGACCGACGTGACACTTGTCAAGGCAAAAATAGTAGGCCCTCGTTCAAAAGAGTGAGTTCCTATAAGTATACGCCTACAAGCTCGCGTGTAGCGCGTATATTCGTGCTAGTGACAGTAAAAAAATGCTGCAAACTGAAATATTGTACATTGCTTCCTCATTATTATCAATTTTTTTTATACAGACACCTCTACAAGCATGGTGACCAATTTTGGCTTTCTCGTAAAGGAAGTTGTGTAAAAAAAATGTAAATTAATGAGAAAGCATAGCGAACAGTTTACTTCACAATTTTGTTAACAAAAAATGTAGAAGTTTGAACATTTTTTGTAAAATTTGTAAAATTCAAAATCTCGGCGAAATTGATACACGTGCAGCGATTTTTATAAAATTATATTTTAATAGTCCTTGCAGTATTTTGAACATTTGTACAAATTTTGAACTCTGTAGCTTAACATTTGATCGATTAAGTACCTTTAATATAATTCTTTCTAATATTCGAAAACTTGAAAATCTCACAAGATCTTGAGCCCTCGAACGATTCCTATGAAATTTAATTCCGAAAGTTGCTTGATGTTAGTCCATTTTTGTAGGAAATTTTAAAGCGATGGCCAAAAATTTGCGAGAGCTAGCGCGCGAATAAACATTTTTCGATAAAATAAAGACAAAATCAAACCTGAGTAGCGTTTTAATTATTGTGTAAATAATAATAAACGAATGCGTAATTGTTTTACTTACGTGCCAAATTTAAGCTCGATTGATAAACCTGTTCTCAAGTTATACAGATTTGAATTTTGCATGCCTTACATACACACGCACGCATGCACGCACTCGCTTTTTTGGCTCACTTTTCTCGACGTTTTACACAATTTCGACTAAACTGACATGAAAATCTCAACATTTTTTCATGGAAAGAAAGTTTTTTCTACGAGGAAGCAATAATAGGAAGTTTTTTATCGGTGATATAACCTTGGTTAACGTCTTCGTCCAGCATTTGACACACTCTTGACACAAGTTCGCGATTATCCTCATATTGTGTTCGGCATTATCCAAAAACGTCTCATAGACGTAATTTTCATGTAACATCAGTGATAACGTTTGTACAAGAACAATTAAAAATAAAGCTCCCTACGCGTCGCAGGCGCAAGGGACCTGGGGGCCTATTCTCGAATTGATGCGAGCAATTTCCATGCACGTAACTGATAATTCGTACACGAAAATTGTTGGCATCGATTTGAGAATAGGCTCCCTGTCGATAGGCTCCATTTTTTAACGAATTCACGGGATACGCGCATCGTGCTACACGCTCCGTATGAAGATTCTTTACACGTCGCGCTGTGCGCTCCATATTAGGAAGTTTTACACATCGCGCGACGCGTTCCGTATTAGAAATGTATAGACGTGCTCTACGCGCTCGGTATTAAGAAAGTTTACACGTGGAAAGTATGATGATTATTTATGTAAACTAGCCGTATTTAGCGGTTTGGCACGATCAAATATGTACACCACGTTATTTCTTCAAGTTTACATTGGTTTGGTGCGGCAATCGACAATGACGATTACGCTTTGAGGTAATGTTACCAGTTCTCTATATTTGCCACATGAATGTAGTGGTTAATCTCTGGATGATTACATCGATGGAACAGCAGTCGATATGTAACGCAAAATATTTGTTAAATCAGAAATAATATATCTCTACGGAAACATCGTATTTAAATAGAATCGTAGGTTTAAGTTTATAACTGTTGAACAGCTTATTGAAAAGGCATTTAAGTTATCGTGATATATTAAGTTTAGTTGAAGCAGAGCAGCCTCCAAGATGGCTAAATTGGCACTGCTCTAGATTCGATAATGTATCTCTACGGAAACATCGTATTTAAATAGAATCGTAGGTTTGAGTTCATACCTGTTGAACAGCTTGTTGAAAGGGCATTTAAGCTATCGTAATGTATTAAGTTTAGTTGAAGCAGAGCAGCCTCCAAGATGGCTAAATTGGCACTGCTCTAGATTCGATAATGTATCTTTACGGAAACATCGTATTTAAATAGAATCGTAGGTTTAAGTTTATAACTGTTGAACAGCTTATTGAAAAGGTATTTAAGTTATCGTGATATATTAAGTTTAGTTGAAGCAGAGCAGCCTCCAAGATGGCTAAATTGGCACTGCTCTAGATTCGATAATGTATCTCTACGGAAACATCGTATTTAAATAGAATCGTAGGTTTGAGTTCATACCTGTTGAACAGCTTGTTGAAAGGGCATTTAAGCTATCGTAATGTATTAAGTTTAGTTGAAGCAGAGCAGCCTCCAAGATGGCTAAATTGGCACTGCTCTAGATTCGATAATGTATCTCTACGGAAACATCGTATTTAAATAGAATCGTAGGTTTGAGTTCATACCTGTTGAACAGCTTGTTGAAAGGGCATTTAAGCTATCGTAATGTATTAAGTTTAGTTGAAGCAGAGCAGCCTCCAAGATGGCTAAATTGGCACTGCTCTAGATTCGATAATGTATCTTTACGGAAACATCGTATTTAAATAGAATCGTAGGTTTAAGTTTATAACTGTTGAACAGCTTATTGAAAAGGTATTTAAGTTATCGTGATATATTAAGTTTAGTTGAAGCAGAGCAGCCTCCAAGATGGCTAAATTGGCACTGCTCTAGATTCGATAATGTATCTCTACGGAAACATCGTATTTAAATAGAATCGTAGGTTTGAGTTCATACCTGTTGAACAGCTTGTTGAAAGGGCATTTAAGCTATCGTAATGTATTAAGTTTAGTTGAAGCAGAGCAGCCTCCAAGATGGCTAAATTGGCACTGCTCTAGATTCGATAATGTATCTTTACGGAAACATCGTATTTAAATAGAATCGTAGGTTTAAGTTTATAACTGTTGAACAGCTTATTGAAAAGGTATTTAAGTTATCGTGATATATTAAGTTTAGTTGAAGCAGAGCAGCCTCCAAGATGGCTAAATTGGCACTGCTCTAGATTCGATAATGTATCTCTACGGAAACATCGTATTTAAATAGAATCGTAGGTTTGAGTTCATACCTGTTGAACAGCTTGTTGAAAGGGCATTTAAGCTATCGTAATGTATTAAGTTTAGTTGAAGCAGAGCAGCTTCCAAGATGGCTAAATTGGCACTGTTCTAGATTCGATAATGTATCTTTACGGAAACATCGTATTTAAATAGAATCATAGGTTTCAGTTTATACCTGTTGAACAGCTTGTTGAAAGGGCGTTTAAGCTATCGTAATGTATTAAGTTTAGTTGAAACAGAGCAGGCTCCAAGATGGTTTAATTGGCACTGCTCTACATTCGATCTGTAGCGGTGCACCAAGCGAACAAAAATCTGTCAAATTTCCCACTTTTTCTGCTTTTTATGTATCTTCACCTATCACAACTGGAAATGTATGAATTTATACGCTAGTGGCAGTATTTGTTGCCTCTAACGGACATCTTAAATCGGTTTGATATTTTCATTCTTGACAGGACAATTTATTTTTGAGATAAAGTTGTATCGAGAAGAGAGAATTAAATAAAAAATTCATAAAGGAATATCTTGTTTAAAATAATATGTTTTTACATTCTGCACACTTTCGCAACAGAACAAGATGTCAAAATATTCCCAAAAAAATCTCAGTTCTGTACGTTATATATCTATCTAAAATGAGTTTAGCTTTTCGGACACTCACTTTTCCTGAAAAGGGCCTACTACAATATTTTGCCTTCCTGAATGTCTCTCGTTGTACGTCTTTCCGAATTAATATCTCAGGAATCGTTGAACCGATGTGATTCTCCTTGACAGGGTTCCTTCGTCTTGGTAAGAGACTTGTAGTCCATGGATTTTAGATGTATTTGGTCCAGGTCAAATTTGGGATTCCTAGAAAAAAAAGCAATGATTTTTAGGTAAAATTACCATTTTTGTGTTCGTACGGAATCAGAATTCAGCAATACCTCAACGGATTTAATTGTCTGTTAAACTGTTATCTCGTACATGATAATGAGGAAATGGCTGACACAGTGTAAATCATTTCCGATAACTAGAAATGATTATATTCATGAAAATAAGGCATTTAATTTTATTACAATTTTTTTGATAATGAGTGACGGCCATTTTTTTATAATCGCACATTTTTTTCATTTCAATGTGATAAAACGATTCCTCAGATAAATCACTGGCCAGACAATTTTAAGTGCGGTATTTTGCAAAAAAATTATTTAATAAAAAATGCAAAAAGAGATAAATCACGATAACAATACAAATATATTTAAATTAATGAATAAACTAATACTAACTCATAATACATACTACGTTCCGTCGAATCATTTCGTTAAAACGAAACCATGAAACACCACTTCACAACAAGATATTCACAAAATAAAATATTATATTTAACTGTCAAAAACCCACTATCGATCGAAACATAAATATTATCATGTCGGTAGTAAAGACATAAAACTCATGAAATTACATTGATGTCTCTGAATTCTCTGAATAATGTAAACAAATCCGTGTGAGAAAATGAAGAACGAAAAAATTTTTTTTTACTTTTGTTTAATTAACGCGATAAATATACAATATAAGAAATAATTAAATTGAATAAATTATAGTCAAACTCGATTTTAACAAGAGTATTGAAATAATAAAAACAAACTATCATGAAGAATTTATTACTTCACTCTTACACCGCCATGCACGCGAAAGAAATAGCAGAATTTTTCCGTCGCGAATTACTCCGTCTGTATTATTCTTTCGAATATAAAAGAAAAACGGTGAAGAGTGTCTTAAAACTCTACAGTTATAAAAAAAGATTAATTGTAGCAGAAAAATGTACATTATATTAAATTTTTTTGTCAATGACCGACGGGTACCGTATCATCTTAAGAGAAAGGCTGGAATTGGTAGAAAAGTAAACACAGACAAAATGCATCCTCGCGTTTTGTTTAATAAAACGTGTAAATCTAAACCAGTTACGCTCTACGTGGGCTTAATCGAAGTAGGAAGGTGCGCTAATGTTCGGTAGACTAATTGCAATATTTGATATTCATTAATTAGCGCACGCGATATTGAAAAATCGTACCGACCACAGAACGTAACTCATTACCTCTGCCTCATTTTTCGGCTAATCCCAGCCTTCCCTGCTAGTTGTACCGCACAGGTACGATATTTTAATATCGCGGGCGTTAATTAATGACTACCGAATGTTGCAATTAGTCTACCAATCAATGGCGCACCTTCGTGCTTCGATCAAAACTTCGTAAAGCACAACAGGTTGAGATTTGCAATTTTTATCAAGCAGAACGCGAGTCATTACCGCTTTCCCTATTTCTCAGCAAATCCCAGCTTTCGGATTTTTCTGTATCCCGTTCGGCCTGACTACAAACATATTTTATTCTTCTTCGTTTATTTTTTTGCTTCCCCATAAAAAAATATTTGTGTCCTTTTAAATTTTAATACCACAACTACATTTTACACATAGAAAATTGTGTGTCTACTATGTGCGAAGAGCCTTCGCCGAAACGTAACCATTCGCATAGTCTGTAAATTGAGAGATTCGCGCTTTTCCGAAACCATCTGGACAATCGGCAAGATTTTTTTATCGAATTGATTTATATAATCTGGTAAAAATTGTGGAATTTGATTCAACTAGTTTTGGGATTTAACGAACAATTGAACCCGTCGTATCAATACCAATTTTCGATGTGTTTCTGCAACATTTCTCATAGAGAAAAACTTGTTCCGAACTCCAGTACATACCAATGAACTTATCGTTCCCAATCCCTCGAATGTTTCCCACGATTTTGGTGCCATATTTTCATTTACACGCCAATTCAAAGAACGTCGTTGGAAGCCCTCACTTCCCGTCGCTTGCCGTTTACTTCATCGCTTTGTGGAAAACATCATCGCTGTACGAATGCTCGTCAACTTTGTTACCGAATTACATCACCTTCTGTATACGGCAAACATACGTCAACTGGGTAGTCACTTCTTTAGCGACTCGTTTCCTTTTTATGTTCAATATTCATTGTGTCAATTGTCGATACCTGTGTCGAGCGAGTCCTGCATCTTCAGTTGGTTTGCCAGTTCTATACAGATGAATTCCAACGTCACATTCAGTACATTACCAACTTTTAATCGATAAGTAAACTCTGGACAACCAGATAAATTTCAATGAGAAAGTCACACTGAACAGATAAGTTTGAAAATCACGATCATATAAGTTGGAGTCGGTCCGTCTACCTGCTCGGTGGAGAGACGAAATACCTCTTCCATTTTGATATCTGCAATCGAACTCGTCACTGCTAATAAGCGTAACAGAAATGTAATTGGCGGCAAGCACGTTACGAGACGGATATCGATGGACTCTTCCCATTGTTCTTTTTCTTGTATTCGAGCATGGGACACACTCGGTCATTTTACCATAGAGCAAAATCTATCCCATGCGATAGTTACAAGATGCCCCAATTTTTATTATCGACTAATTTTTTTCTGTTTAGCTTATTTATCTTAAGAAAAACGATTGAGCTTGTAACCGAGTCCAATGTAAAATTGAAATTAATCGAGTCAGAGTACAAAAAAACTACGAAAAATGTACCGTTTGCTATTTTTGAAATTGCAACTTTTTTCATGCTGCAGCGAACATGATTACTCAACGATAAACAAAATAATTTTGTAAAACAACAATAGATATATTTTTTTCATATAGTCAATATAGTTTAATATCAATATATAATATTAAATATTATAATTTAATAGTAATTATAGTAATATAATAGTTTAATAGTAATTATAGTAATATAATAGTTTAATAGTAATTATAGTAATATAATAGTTTAATATTATTATATAGAAATAAATTAATAGTAAAATATCTCGCCGCTGTGTAGGATAATCGAGAAGGGTGTCAGGGTGGGTAATACGGGTCAGATGGGTCATGCGGATCATAGTGGGTAATGCGGGAGGGAGGAGGTTAAACGCAAAATTCTCTTAGGGGATTGGGTGCGTGAAACGCGCAGGGGGTCGATGCCCCCCAGTTATTGTATAATATTAAACAGTAAGTCTTGTATTTCGTGTAAATCTGATCGCTGTCATCAAAAACAAAAGTTTTTATTTTAGATTCATAACAAGCGGTGCGAATTATTCTTGGATACGAAGTTTCACTATATCATATATGGGCAACTTTTGTTGCTTAATAAATTTTATGCAAATAAAAAATACTGTCAAACGTTGAGCTGCTGTGAATATGTTACCTAATGTCAATTTCGAGATTCTGACATCATATTTGAATTCAGTGGACCGTAAAAGATTACGATGAATAATAATACATTTTTTCTTATTTTAAACATGTGTCGTGTACATATCCTTGAAAAACAAAATATCAACATCCTTTAAAGCGTAAAACTATTAGTTAAGTCCTTATTTTTTTCCATAGAAGGTAATTTTTTTGTTAATTTCTCTTACTTTCTACAAAATTTGAGTTATAAATATACCGCTATATACGAGGTGTGTTAAAAAAATAACTGGAATTTTCGTTTGTTGGAAAGAAGTTTTAGTTTAGTTAGTAAGAATTTAATCTATACTTGCAAAACGACGGCCCTTGAAGGTTCTCTTTATTTTTGGGAACAGAAAAAAGTCACACGGTGCCATGTCTGTCGAATATAGAGGCTGGTGCATCATTACAGTGTTGTTTTTGGCCAAAAAATCACGAGCAAGCAATTATGTGTGAGCAGGTGCATTATCGTAGTGCAAAAGCCATGAATCGTTTTGCCGCAAATCCGGGCGGTTTTTCGGATTGCTTCACGCAAATGGCGTTGAACTTGTAAGTAAAATTCCTTATTGACCGTTTGACCTTGTGCCAAGAACTCATGGTGCATTATGCCGTCAAAATCGAAGAACACAGTGAGCATACACCTTCACATTCGACCGCACTTGTCGAGCTTTTTTCGGTCTCGGTGATCCAGAATGCCTCCACTGGGACGATTGAGCCTTCGTTTCGATGTCATATCCATGAACCCATGTTTCATCACTTGTTATGACACATTTCAGTAGTCCCGCATCGTTGTTGACTTCATTTAGCGACTCCTGAGCAACTTCCATTCGCTGCTGTTTTTGTTAAAAATTCACCAATTTTGGGACAAATTTTGCTACCACACGTTTCATGCCCAAAACCTCCGAAAGAATTTCATGAGTCAATTGATATACCAACGTCATCAGCTACTTCTCTGATTGTAATTTGGCGATAATTCCTAATCGTTTCTTTCACTTTTTCCACGTTTTCATCAGTTTGTGATATGCTGGGGCGTCCAGGGCGCTCGTCATCTTCAACGTCTTCACGGCCATCTTAGAAACACTTAACCACTCGTAAACCCTTGTTTTACTCATAGCAGACTCACCAAAAGCAATATTTAACTTTTCTAAAACTTCGCTACACTTTATTTCATTCTTATAGAAAAATTTAATACAATTTCTTTGATCCATTTTCAAAATCGCCGATCCTATCAAAACACATCCTCAATCAATACCCTTCTGTCGATTTCAATATACGATAACTGATTTTGCAAGTTAAAAGTTAATCTTCAAAATAGACAGATTACTTTTTGGTTTGCCTTCTCAGTCGATAGAAAAATTAATATTTTTCATAAACAAGAAATGTCTATTTCCAAACAACGAATTATACCAATTTTTTAACTTACGAGCACATGGAATGTATTTTAATGAACACAATAAGCTAAATCAAACATGAAGATCTAATAAACCATGTGGCTTACACAAGGAAAAAAGTGTAGGAAAATATATCTTGCTAACAATCGTTGTGAAGCAGATATAGAATTTTTCCAGGAATATATAGACTGTTAAAAATATGATGTTAAAATTAACCCTCGCGCAGTGTTCATACGAGTCCACACTGATGACTGGTGTCAACGGCCGGTGTCAATAGCTGGTGTCGATTTACATTATAACCTCAAAACTTTCTTGGAAATAGGTGAATGAAATTTAATGACATTTTAGGATTATATTCGTGGCATAATTCTGTATTGATTGCTGATAATTTATTGATTTTTATCTATTCATTGTCAACATGAATATGTTGTCAATTTTGAGATGAGGCCTGATGATTATAACACAATCGCTTGTGTCAATTTAACACTGTGAATATTGTTAAAATTAACACAAAATGAGTCAACACTGTTCCAAGAATCACACCAATCGCCTTTAACACTCTAACTTTTTGACAGTGTAGATGAAAATCAATTTAATTATTCATATAGACTTTTAAAAATACGGTGTTAAAATCAACCCTCGCGCGGTGTTCATACGAGTCCATACCGACGATTGATGTTAACGGCCGGTGTTCAATAGCTGGTGTTGATTTGCATTATAACCTCAAAACCTTCAACGCGTTTTATTTGGAAATAGGTGAATGAAATTCAATGATATTTTTGGATTATATTCGTGGCATAATTCTGTATTGATTATTGATAATTTATTGATTTCATTTCGATCATAAATATGTTGTCAATTTTGAAGTGAGGTGCAACGGTTATAACGCAATCGCTTGTGTGACGTAAACACTGCAAAAATTGTTAAAATGAATACTAAATGAGCCAACACTAGTTAAAAGTCAACACTAATCGCCTTTAACCTCCCGAATTTTTAACAGTGCATAGTATTCCAACTGCTGCGTTATCAATACGGATAAATATTTCAAAAGTTTGTACAAAGAATAATTTTAGCTGCCATTTTACTGGGCTGTATCGACCAAGCCTCCCGAAGCTACTCGTTTCATTCTATCAGGTATTTAAGAAACTGCCATATTTGATACATATTCTACATTATGCCTGCATCTTTGTACTGACAATATTAAACGGTCCTTGTAACCGACTGTTTCAGAAAGAAAATTTCACTCAAAAACGGCCAAATCAACACTCTGCCATACGAGACAGTCGTTGAATCAACAATATATTATAGAACTTCATGCACATTTCGATCAGAAAGGGTTAGAAATATATAAAAATGCTCATTGTAGGTCAAATTATGAATATTCCGACGCAACAGAGAAAAATGTGGTAATGAGAATTGCAAATTCTTGCAAAAAGCGCTGAATCGGTCGAATCCGCGTGATTCTAATCATCAACAAAACTTATTAAATTTCTATAAATAAACTAATATGGATTCTTTATTCTTTGGACACATACGAGTTTATAAATAAACTGATTTATGAAATATCGAAAACTTTCTTAATTTGTTGTTTTGGCATTTGTACCTATTACATCCTGGATTTTATAATTCACAAAAGAAGACGCAACTAGGGATTATTTATATTAATCTCCGTTTTAAGTCAGAATGTGTTTGCTGGAGATCGGATCACGGTTCGGTGATAGGGAGTTTAATATTGATTTTTACATTAAAAAATCGCAACAATAACATTGTATTTTAAAACGCGGCAAAACAATGAATATTCAGAGAGAAGGTTTGTTATCACAATAAATATCTGAATTTACTTTCGATAGTAGGACTTCGAAATGTTGTTTTTGTACATGTTTAACGTACGGAGTAGAACTAACTTCTGAACATCAGAAAAGAAGTGGACTCGTGATCGCGCGACGATATCAGGATAAAAAGTCAGCGAGCGATTAGCTTGGCGCAATACGTCTTCGATGCGCCTCGCTGGTCAACGTGATACTGTTGACCTAAAGCAAAAGGTACATACCCAGCAGTGATAAGCACTACCGGATCGCTCGAGATCAGATCCACGTAGGGGTGGTTGACGCGAAAATGTAATAATTAATTTACAACAATTTAATGCACAAATTTATGTTTTGTCCGAACGAAACAGTTAATTTAACTAGCACAGAATAAAACGACTACTTAAACACTAAGTTTTCATCTTAGCATTTATCACTGTAGACCACAGAAATAACTACATGATAAAATTATTGTCGATTCGAACAGTTATTATCCGAATGAGTTATACGAGTGTCGTCATTGCGAATTAGCGTCGCCTGTCCGATTAATCCGATTAACAAGATATTATGTATAGAATAAGAGGTCCGTTTCTATGTGTGGAAGGAATGAAAGAGTCATGGATTGTAATAAGTGCAGAGAGTCCGTGTCAGCGAAGGAGAGAGCAGTCCTGATTAATTTGTGGGAATTATAATGATTGGCCATCGACGTTTCGGTGATAGTTCGAAAAGATAACGAGACACTCGATGTACGAGGACGAGAGAGATGATTGAGAAGGTGAAACGGGAGGAAAGGAGAGAGTGTCGGGTCGAAAGCGAGAACCGGCCAGAACGCGTCCCGCGTCACTCGCGTTCAGCTCGATCGCTCCTCTCGAGCGTCCCGCTCGAGCTCGTATCTGCGTCCGATCTCGTAATTAATTTTAAACACATGATATAATTGGCCCCTGCACGAAAATTGGGCATAGCGTCTCTTCATCTTGGTGATTAGCCCGTTTAGCCGGTTTCACGAGTGTGGAAAGCTCCACACATACAGGTTGCTTCGCGTCAACCAAATAATTATATTCCTTTGACGTGTAATTCGTATTTAAACAGACGAGCGTAGGTGTGCCTTTAACTTTGGCGATATTTTCTTTTTACTGACACTACAGAAAACAATTATAATATTGTTGACGCATTTTTAAGCGGACAGTCAGTGGAAAGAAATGAGGATGTTTCTCTGAATCACTCTGTACGTCAGATTTACGAGTTGGGATCTACGTCTCGCATCTAGATATGCAAACAATTATAAATTGCTTCTAATTATCGTGAACACGTTACAAGCGTGTAATATTTCTTTTAGCGTATTCCAACATCTTTGAAGATTTATTCTTCGTCTTAATGTACCTAATTCGAAAGGGAGAACAAGAATCTCTCACTGGAGGTCATTACTTTGCCCAAACGAGGATGTATAAAGCATATAAAATTAGGTATAATCGCTGCCCTAATTTACGTGCGTTAATCTCATGACTCGATGTCGTCGTCCTGCATATTCGTACAGCCGATTGGTGAAGTGCATTTGCGCGCACTCGAGAATATACTTCGACGTGACACCTGTGATTTATTTATTCTTAACGCCAAAATATTTAGAGGTTTATTTTACGCGCCGGATAATTCCCAACGACCGGTTCAATTAGACCGACGGTGGCCAACTAACCCAGCTGGTCACTGGTATTTAAACCGGTTTAGGATAACCTGCGAGCGTGAGGCAACGCGACGCACGAGAAGAAAACTCCTCGCTTCTGCTACTTCGGCTTCTTCTATTTCTCGGTCACCGATGCAGTGATATCCATGTAACGTTAATCGCTCTTAAGCACTCGAGCTCTGCTCATGGTAGGGTCCTAAGCCTCCTGTACCTCAGTGGTCAACGACTGGTGCCCCGCTTGTTTTGGGTCTCGTCTTTGCCGTATACGAGGTCTCTGCTAAACAACTACGAAGAAAACGGGTCTTACGATTCTTTTCTCTGCGTCGTGCCAAAGATTAGGCGGATTAGATACCCCACGCGAGTACACGGTCGCTCTCTAAGCCTGTCAAATCTCTCGTTCATGGGATTCGGCAGGTAGCCTTTGTAATAAAGGTGCGTCCACGCCCTGTGCACCTTTCTACACACTGTAAATCCAATCGTATTATTTGGAATAGTGACTACGCAACACTCTGTGAATGAAAGTGTATTCCTTGGATTTATAGTGTTACGTAGTCATTTTTTACACATTTTCGCACCAGATAGAGACATGTCGGCAGGGCGTGCCGTCACAACGCAGGCTTTTACCAGGTCTATAAATATGAAGCCGGAATTTTTGTATAGAAAATACACGTTTATTGTATGAAAATGATAAAAAATATTTTATTCGAAGTATTGCCCATCGCTAGTTATACATTTTTCCCACCTGTCTGACAATTTGTGGATGCCACGGCAAAAAAACTGTTGCTTTTTTGAGGCAAACCAGTCATCGAGCCATTTTCGTACATTTTCGTAAGAAATAAAGCGCTCCTCAGCAAGTGCGTGTCCCATCGACGCAAATAAGTAATAATCGGTCGGAGCCAAGTCTGGTGAGTAAGCCGCATGCGAAAGTATTTCCCAACTAAACACCTCAATCGTTTCCTTGACCAGTTTTGCTGTGTGTGATGGTGCATTATCATGAAGCGAAATCACTTTGTGTTGCCTTTTTTGATATTCTGGTCGTTTTTCACGCAAAGCTTGATTCAAATCGATCATTTGTCGTCGGTAGCGTTCAGTATTAACGGTTTCGCCAGGTTTTAGCAGCTCATAATAGATCACACCCTTCTGATCCCACCAAACACAGAGCATTGTCTTCCGTTCATACCGATTTGGCCTTGCAGTCGATGTTGATGGTTCGCCTGGAGTTCTCAAAATATATCCACTTTTCATCGCCAGTCACAATTCGATGGAGAAATGACTTTCTTTTGTACCTGGCGAGCAGCATTTCGCAAGTGGGTTTTCGGTTTTCCTGCTGTCTTTCATTCCGTTCATGTGGAACACATTTTCCCATCTTCTGGATCTTTCCCATGGCTTTCAAACGTATGGAGACGGCTTCTTGTGTCACATTTAATTGATCCGCGAGTTGTTGTTGCGTTTGAGCGTCATCCTCATCCAACAATGCTTGCAATTCGCTGTCTTCAAACTTTTTCGGTGGTCTTCCACGTTCTTCGTTTCTCACGTCAAAATCGTCACTTTTGAATTTTTTAAACCACTCAAAGCGCTGTGATTTACCAAGAGCATGCTCACCGTAAGCTTCGACAAGCATTCGATGCGATTCTGCAGCAGTTTTCTTCAAATGGTAACAGGAAACCAAGGCTATCCGCAAATCGTAGTTTCCAGGCACAAAATTCGACATGTTCAACGCTATTACAAACTATGCTGTTGTATAAAACTTGTATTGTTGTGAGTTGAAAATCTTTGTCAGAGATGTCAACAACGACAGCTAGGGCCATCTATAGGCAAATTCTGGTTTCATATTTATAGACCTGGTACATACATGACCGCTTCTAAAGACGTTGTGCCGGTACGACATCGCTGAATAGCATTGTACTCGTACGGTTTCAGCGTATCTCGACCTGCTACCGTGTGCTTAAACGGTCGTAGAAATCTGCGTTTTACCGGCATGCCGTGTCACGACATACTTATCTCATTGGGGAATATTATCTTTACGTACTATTCTTAGGTACAACTAACACACTTCAAACAAGTAAAAAGTCACTACAATAGGAAAGATAGAGAACTGCTTCGCACACTTCGTAACGAATTTACAGTGCAGCTATCTAATATTTTTCATCTTTCCTGTACCCACCTTGATCACACACTTTCGCTTCTAACGCACTGCAGAGCTTTCTTCATGTCGCGCATTACACGATAAACATCCATCTTTGCGCAATATCTGTCGATAAAAAATGGTGCAATACTGTTTCATAATTTACGACACGTTCAAGAGTATAGATGGCAAGTCCCATGGTACCAACTTACGTCAGTTCAACTCGCATACAAATTTGTAGGGGAATGTGGAACAAAGTGGCCACATGGGGCAAAGTGGACTCTTACGAAATTCCAAATTCTGAGGCAAAGTGAACTCATCTCAAAGCTAAAATTTTATAAAATTTATAAAATTGTTACTTCGAACTCAGACTATATTCTCACCATTCTAGTAAGATTCAACCCGCTATTGAAAAATAAATTCAAGGTGATAAGCAGAAAACGTGGAGACCGGGAAATAAAAAAATGTCAAATTTCCTTATTTTTGGAGAAACTTATAGTTGCAAGTGTCTGAGGGTAGCAATCAATGTACAAATTGTTAAGAGATGATTATTTTATTCACACTATTTACAAAAATCGCATTGATAACCGATATCATCGTCATCGACACCTGCACACAAGGTGTGAGCCCACTTTTGGCATGACGTTCAACAGATCCAGTTCTCGGATGAATGCGAATAGAGTTAGTCGCAAAAAATGCAGAAAACGTCCTCCGAAATTGAGAATTTGACTATCCTTTTACCTATTTACCTATTTGTGATGAATTACGTACGAGATCGTGTCGTCGGCCTTGTTCGTTCATTCCAGGACTCTCGAACATCGGATTCTTCTCTATCCGAACAATCGAATTTTTTTCCGTCCGAAATATCCGGTTAATCGAGAGCTACTGTCATCAATCGTCGAGATCTCTTCACAGCGCTATTGTGTAGTTCAGGCTCTTTTTTATATCGCGCAGTTCATATTTTATTCGGGAACAGTTCGATAACAACATCTGTATCACTAATTACTCAGAATTGTCATTTTTACTGCATCTGGGGAGGAGTCCACTTTACTCCGTATCTTTATTTTGACAAGATACGGTAAATGAGAATGTCAAATCAATTTTGGGACTTAAGAATAGTTGAAAGACTATTTGTATATCGATGAAATTCGCTCAATTGCTTATGTGGGCCACTTTACTCCACACTCCCCTATATCAATGCTGTTAGCAAAATAAATACACGTAAATCTGTGTGTGAGTTAAACAGACGAGAGTTGAAATTATGGGGCTTGACACCGTCACAAGAGTAGTTTTTTAATATTCAACAAAATTTTGTTATGTTACAAATAATTTTGTTATATTTAACAAAAATCCACCTAGGAGTTAAACTCTTGGGTGAATTTGTAAATTATTTGTTAATTCAATAACAAAACTATAAATTATTTGTTAATTTAATAAGAGAATATATGTTAAAACGACAAATGATTTTGGTACTCACATGGTTTTTAATTATCTGCGAATGTAACAAGGAACGCATTCGATAAAATAAGTCAAAGTCTTCGTTGGATAAATAATAATTTCTATCGTTAATGCCATTTTTACCATTTTTTGTATGTACTACAAATTGTAAATGGCACAAAGTCGTTTGAGTAAGTTTTTCTAAATATTCCAACAAAATAATCAACTTTTAGCTTCTGCAACGAAGCGTGAGGGTCAGGGACCCCCTGACCTTTGGCATAACGAGATTGTAAAGTCTGCAGCAAATGGCACGTGAACAATGCCGGATCGACGTTTTTCTTGGTCGTCTTCAGCGATGCGTTAACCTTTTGACAATTATCCTATTCCTTGTCGCCCTTTTCTATATTCCTGAGGCTCTCTAACAGTGCAGGATTAAGGATACATTCGGCAAGCCTTCGATCGTCAAATTGGCTTAAGGAAAATCCTCGCTGCAGCACCTAATCCAATTCCTTAACAACAATTAGTGGATAATCCGACAGTTCTTTCTCTCCTTCTCTCTCTCTCTCTCTCTCTCTCTCTCTCTCTCTCTCCTCCTCCTTCCTCCGTGAAAAGCTGTTCTTTCCTGCCGCGTGATCCTTCTTTCTTGGGGCTGGTCCGGGTTCCCGTAATGATCGACTGGTAATCTCTTTGTATTGTTTCCAGGCTTCCCAGTCATCGATTGATTTATGACATTCGTGCTCTCCAGGTTTCTCTGACGAAACCAAAAGAAAGGACACGCATAGCTTGGTAAAAAATGATATCTGAAAAAAACTATCGAGAAAGTACTTTGTACATAAAATATTATATCAGTTGGAACTTGTGAATCGATCCATTTCTTATTTTTCGCAAGGATTGTATCGTTTACATTAATTTTTCACTAATTTTAATACATATAAACATCGTTGTTTATCTGTCATTATTTTGTTACATTTGCATTAAATGTAAAAATAAAAAAATAACAAAGATAACAACATTTTTTAAAAATATGTACGGTACCAAGCAATACGAATAAGTTCTCTCAATTAGATTAACGCATAACTTTTTTTTCATCATCGTATAGGGCATCGGATACAGTTAATAAAATGTAATTATACAATCGCCAAGCTCTAAGTAAATTCTACAAACGTTCCAGGAAATACAAAGCTCCTTTAATCGAAGAGGTGTAAGAATAACGAACTGTTGGCAATTAGACAAAAAGTAAATGCGACTTTATATAGATAAATACAGTAGGGCGCGGGCGAGAATATAAAACGAAGGAGCGTGGCGTAAAATTTAACACAGACGTCATTGTACCGGTGTGAAAGTATGTGCTGTGGCGATCGTTACAGCGGCGCGTATACCGCTCTTTTAATTTTACGCGAAATATACAACGTTTGTGTTATTGAGCCACTGCTGTGCGCGTAGTTTCCTCGACTAGTAATTTGCACTCAGCTCGGTCGCGCATCCTCTGTGCAATGCTCACAAAATTTGCGAGTTACAACGATCGTGGATAACCCGACAAGATTATTCCCGTTCCAGGAAAATAAGCAACGACGTTGCTCAGGGGGGATCATTGTGCACGCCGTAAGCATAGACTGCAACGAGTATGCTGCACTGCTCATTCGCGCGTTGTAGCAGCAGCAGCAGCAGCAGCAGCAGCAGCAGAAACAGCAGCAACAACTCTGCTACCGCTATCCCGTTATCGCCCCCGACGCGACGTGTATTATACCTTCACCACTCGGGTTCGCGACGTTATAATTTTAATCTTCGTTACAATGAGGCAGTGCGCGAGCAGCCCGCGCCTTGCCACAGACGGAAATTACACCTTGTAGATAAACAATTTTATAGTCTACAATAAAATACGACGTCACTTGTACCTTCAACTCATACTTATTAATAGTGTAGCAACAACTCAGAGGTTGGTTCCTATTAACGGTTGCCGAGTATATATGCGTATATATAAACATACATATCCGCGCAGAATTATTTTCACAGTTCGGTAAATACGTTTATATTCGGCACGCGAAGATCAGCAGGGTGAAAACGATTATTCTCTGATCGGTATCGCTGCGTGTCTGTATCGAAGGATTCGAAGGTACATACGTACAAGGTGAAAGATTGGAAAAACATTCGAGCCCATATGTAGCCATTTATATTTACTTACGGTAGTACGACTGGTCCAGTGCTCAGAGTATAGTATAGTGCATTATATAAATACCGAGGGTGAGAGGTAAAGAGGAGAGAAAGAGAGATTGAGAGAGATCCGTAGAATCCAGCTATAAAAATCACCCTCATTAATACCATCGGATTTCATAAATCTTGAGTAATAACTTTTTATGCATTGGTTATCCCGTATAATGGTGGCTTAATTGTGCGCCAGTGGGCACACGGTTATACTTTCCTCGTTCGCGATATACTCGGCTCTATAGTACGTGTATGTACGTATATTATACGGTAAACATATAGGTAAGAGGTAAATACATAAATACCAACACGCGGCGGGGCACCGAGCGGCAGCAAAGCACACGCGTGAATACATAAACGCATAAATATCGTCGTCACGCAGCTCTCTCTCGCGATCCCAGCACCAACGAAGATCGTTATTCCTATATAGTATACAGTTGAAGAACGTGCGAGCGAACAGAGACAAGAGCACGAGAGGAGACATACTTGCACAGCGCAGTTACTGGTATACTGTATATGCTCCTGGGGGAATCGTTTCGGAACGCGTGTCTTATGGTAATATTCCGTGGTGTTAGCAGGGTCTTACAATATTATTTGTCCGTGTTAAATCGCATGACCGATCCTTTCGACGTTTCTCGCCTCACGGTACTCGATTCACGATTCTTCAAGGAAATCTACATCACTAAACTTGAATAAACAATTATTCGTTATTATCATTCCGACTAATTTTGTACAATTACTTTCGTTTCGTTAAAAATTCAATAAACTCTCGTGAAATACGTACTAACGTTTTAAAAAATTGTCCGCATTTTATAAAGGTCATCAATGTAATTAAAGCAAGGACCGCAGTGATCCGTAATATCTGCTAAATGATCAGTCGCATCTGTAATATCGAAGTATAATAGATCGCTATTATGTATTATTCTCTCTTTTTTTTGTTATCCTGTTTAACCCACACAGTATGAGACATTCGTTGCATATCCATTTTAGGTTCATGATATGAAAAATATATCGTGTGTGTCCTATGGATATATTCGAGGTGTGTTAAAAAAATAACGGGAATTTTCGTTTTTTGGAAAGAATTTTATTTATTCGTCTACAACAATGTTATTCCCTTAAAAATAGTCCCCATTCGATATTATAGCGATATCGAGCGTCCCGCTCGAGAGGAGCGATCGAGCTGAACGCGAGTGACGCGGGACGCGTTCTGGCCGGTTCTCGCTTTCGACCCGACACTCTCTCCTTTCCTCCCGTTTCACCTTTTCAATCATCTCTCTCGAGATGATTGAATATACACTTATGCCAGCGCTTTTTCCAATCCCCGAAACACTTGTCGAACTTGTTCTTTGGGAAAGCTTTTAGCTCTCTCAGCGATGCGTTTTTAATTTCATCTATGCTTGGAAAACAATGGCCGTTTAAGGTTCTCTTTATTTTTGGGAACAAAGAAAAGTCACACGGAACCATGTCTGGTAAATATGGAGACTGGGGTATCATTACAGTATTGTTTTTGGCCAAAAAATCACAAACAAGCAATGACGTGTGAGCAGGTGCATTATCGTGGTGCAAAACCCATAAATTGTTTCGCCACAAATCCGGGTGTTTTTTTCGGATTGCTTCACGCAAATGGCGTTGAACTTGTAAGTAGTACTCCTTATTGACCGTTTCACCTTGTGGCAAGAACTCATGGTGCACTATGCCGTTAAAATCGAAGAACACAGCGAGCATAACCTTCACATTCAACCGCACTTGTCGACCTCTTTTCGGTCTTGGCGATCCAGAATGCCTCCACTGGGACGATTGAGCCTTAGTTTCGACGTTATATCCATAAACCCATGTTTTATCACCTGTTATGACACGTTTCAATAGTCCCGCATCGTTGTTGACTTAATTTAGCGACTCCTGAGCAACTTCCATTCGCTGCTGTTTTTGTTAAAAATTCAACAATTTTGGGACAAATTTTGCTGCCACACGTTTCATGCCCAAAAACTCCGAAAGAATTTCATGGCATGAGTCAATTGATATACCAACATCATCAGCTACTTCTCTGATTGTGATTCGGCGATAATTCATAATCATTTCTTTCACTTTCTCCACGTTTTCATCGGCTTGTGATGTGCTGGGGGGTCCAGGGCGCTCGTCATCTTCGTCTTCACGGCCATCTTGGAAACGCTTATACCACTCGTAAACCCTTGTTTTACTCATAGCGAACTCACCAAAAGCAATATTTAACATTTCTAAAACTTTGCTGCACTTTATTCGATGCTTATAGCAAAATTTAATACAAATTCTCTCATCAATTTTCAAAATCACCGATCTTACCAAAACACACGTAACCTTTTTGACAGCTGACAATAGACTGAATATCCAATATGGCTAACACAGTACAGCAACTTTTCAGACAAGTTCGATGACAACCATCGTACCGAATTTAGTTTGGCATTATCCGTAATAAAAAATGTAATCAAATGTACGTAAAGACGATTCATGTTTAAGAAAAAAGCAAATTTGGCTCCATTGGAGGGTAGGTAGACCAAGTTAAACCAAATTTACTTTTGTGTAAAATATTACCCGATTGTGAGTACATGGGATTACAGTTTCCGTTACCTATTGCAGTTTCTTTCAGTTTCGTACGTGTGTGTGTGTGGGAGAGGAGGAGGGAGCGAAAGAGAGAGAAATATAGAGAGAGACAGAGATAGACAGAGAAAATCTGCTGGTGTTTGCCAGACAATTACTCGAAGGACCCCCCGCCGCAGGGATGGATGTCTCTCTTGGGCCTCTTCCTTGCCGCTGACCGTATAGCATATCTATACACTATTGCTCCTTCGAAGGGGTCTCTCTCGATCCTACGTTTTACCGCAGCACACCCTCTTCCGTCTCTTTCACGACGCATAGGTATACGGCGTGTTCTGTGCAGGGCAGCAAAAGTGGCTCGACCTCTTCCACCCTTCGGTCCTTGCTTGCCGTCTACAGAGGCGCGCGCGTTCTCATGTGTTCCTATAAACTGTTTGTTTAGTTGATATATCGTGAAGATACTTATCACCTCGTATACGATATGAGGAACGCTCGGTAGGCATTACGAGTGAGATATCGTATCCTAAAAGGAATCTAATGACGCTCTCTCGCTTGGCATGCATGCGTGTTTGCTCGCTTCTTCTCTTTTTTATTGCATTTACACTCTGAATAATCGCGCTTCGATTTTAAGCAACCCTTCATCTTCAACTATACCACACTCGCGACTCTTGAATTATCACCTCTCATTGTTTTCCTTTTTTATTTTCTCATCCCATACGTAGTAGACATGCAAAGAGAGAACGACAGTGCAAATACATGTTTTGAGTGTCCGATCGTACGAAAAAAGCATTCATTTTGTTTCTTTGTTTGTCTGGCTGTCTGTATGTCTGTCTGTTTTGTTGTTATGTTTGGAGCACGGGGAGCAGTGAATGGGAGCATGATCGAATTTTCTGCGGATATCATAACGACTTCACTTCACTTTTTACCAAGAATCGTCGGGCCTTAGCTGTCTCGTTAGAATCTATTTGAAATAATAGTGAATGAAACGAAAATTTTTAAATTGCGCCTCGTGAAGTTTTACTATACAGTTTAATTCACATATAACTTTCCAACGACAGGTCCTCCAGTTTTATATGGATTTCGAGTGACCATAACATTAATGATTAAATATTTTTCTCTAGTTTTTATGAAGACGGAATGTTGACTCTTATAAAATTTTAATGGTCATACAATAAGCCCGATAGCTTGCAATTTATTAAAAAAGTTATAGCGAATCGACCACTTTTAAAAAATGACTGTAAGTGGTTTGTAAGTTTCTATACTCGTTGTGAATTCCAAACAAACTCAATATCAAGCAATCCTGGTTACAATCTTGGTTATGGTAATAATATACACAAGTTTAGTTACCTACATTTGTGTAGATTATTTCAGTTGAATAACTGGAAATTCAGACGAGCTAGCGTGTTTACGTCATTTTGTATTTGAGAAAAAAGTCAAACTCTCATAAAATTTTTATGATTTCGACGATTTTAATTATTCTCGCGACGATGAAATGGTAGTAACTGATATACCAGCGTACCAAATCTCAGACCGATATTTTAAGTCGTCCTGTAATTATAGTCGATTGAATTTTTAATTACCCGTGACCCACGTGCACACACACACACACATCAGACATTTTTTCTGAGTTTGATTTACACATTATTTATCGTATATTAGGTACTCTGACATTAAAATGTCGAACTTTTTTTTTTACTGCAAGAAAGCAAAATTAAGGCGCGCAAATATGTAATTTGCACATTGTTTCCTCGTGATTAGCGCCAATTCACAGAATCTCCTCTACAGGTAATGGTTATCTCAATTCTGGCTTTCTCATAGGAGAAGTGGTATTAAAATTTTCAAGAAAATTGAAAATGAAGTAAAATTGAAAATTTCATAAAGTTTAAACTTTAATCGATTCTATAACTTCTGAATCGATTCTCACCAAACTCAAGACCAAGTATCCTGGTTCTCTAGCTAATTTGTATGTCAAGTTTCAGTTTGAAAGATGAAAATTTACGAAAGTTCAAGCAAAAATATATTTTTTTCCCGACTGCGCTGAAATTATCACTTTTTAAGCTATGACTAGTGTGCATGCACACCTGACCGACAGCTGCTACTTTTTTACACTAGGGCAAAAACTGAGAGACTATCGGAGCGAAAAACATTAGGTGCTCGGGTGGCGCCATCAGACGGAGATCGAGAGACACTTGTAGCCATCGTGCTAATAATAATAACAATATGCATCTGTACGAAAGATCCGACGAACTTTTTGGAACTGCACATGGGATATCGCATCTTGATCATTGACCTAACGAATTGAATTCGGCCAAAAATGTTCCATTCATTTCAAATTATCAATTATCAACATTTAAGGATACCGATCACGGCTTGTTATTTAGTCGACTAAACATTTTTTCTTCGTGCAGTAGGGGGGCTTTGCCTTCCCAATCCCTCAGCGGGGCTTCGCCCCTGAAAGCTTTGCGACATAACGTGTAGTGCGAGCGCAGCGACCGCGTTGTTACTAATTTTTATTAATTTACATTGATTGTAACAATAATACCGCTGTTGCACGCATAACAGTGTGGTAATTTCAACAAAGTCGGAAAAATATATTAGATCGATAACTAAAAATTAACGAAAATTAGAGAGCGTACAACCTATTTTCGAAAAATTCAAACAACCATCAACTTAGACATCGTTCATGATTTGGGCAGCAAACTGACGGGAGTTGCGACCCGAACCATGTGCAAAGTTTGAGGATGATCGAGTAACCCGTTCTTGATATATACACGTTACAATTTTACAAGCTCATCACACACACACACACACACACACACACACACACACACACACACACACACACACACACACACACACACACACACACACACACACACACACACACACACACACACACACACACACACACACACACACACACACACACACACACACACACACACACACACACACACACACACACGCACGCACACACGCACACACACACACGCACACACGCACACACGCACGCACACACGCACACACGCACACACGCACGCACGCACGCACGCACGCACGCACACACGCACGCACGCACGCACGCACGCACGCACGCACGCACGCACGCACGCACGCACGCACGCACGCACGCACGCACGCACGCACGCACACACACACACACACACACACACACACACACACACAAGCGCGTGCGCTATGAAGCGAAATATAAAATATTTAATTCATATAATGTAAATAAGAGTCGACGAAAAAGAAGTAAATGTTATCACCAGATTTTTGAGATTTATATTTTTCATTGGCCTGTTTGAGGTTAAACGTACCTAAAGTGATATAACACTTAATATTTCACATTTTTGCACAAGCAGCTATCATCGCATATTATCATCAACTCATAACTTTATTTTTCATTCGAATGGTATGATTTTCATCATTTGTACGTTAATTACGTCATATTATTGCCCATTATCGGTGAAACTTGTAGTAAAGTAAACAGTTGACGCGCCACAATGAAAATCCAGGGTTAGGCTCGAAAATGAAAGTGACCAAGTTTGGTGACGCATGATACTATACTCAACTCTATTCATCTACATGCAGTAGTATCACGCGTCACAGTCAGAGAGCAAGAGACCATCTATCTGGCGGCAGAAAAGTAATATATTCCAAACAATTTGTTAAATGCATATTCTCAATTTGAAAAGTTCGATAAAATACAAGGACATTTACAACTTTATGCCAGTAACAAATATGATGGGAAAGTTACGAGTTGCTAATCCGGCACTGATACTTTATTAGTATAAAAAAAAACTTGTTGAATGAAGAAAAACAGTGAGTTGCCTATGTTGTGGCGCCTAAATTAGTTCTGGCAACTCATTACATATGTCTACTTCTGTGTGGCAGTTATTTTCCTGTCAATTACCGCCCAGTGACAAGAATCTATGAACTCTAAGATGTTTCAAGGATCATTGGCAAAAAAAAAAAGATCGACGAATCCTCTCGGGCGACGAAATGCAATGCACGTCAGCTGCCGAAGTGAAAATGTGAATCTTTGTGCACAAGACTGACTACACTCCAAGGCATAGCGAAGGAGAAATAAGGAGAGCGGCGGCGAAACGCTGGTATTGGACGGTTCGACCTCGCATTAAATAAAATTACAACGTTTAACGACGTGCCGCCTGGTTATATGCCTTCCTACCTCTACTACGTTCGCGTGTTTGCGTATACCTCCACCTAATGCGTGTGTGCCTATGTAAAATAGTGGCCTGAGTTCGGGACTGTGCTTTGCACGGGATATTTTAATGGTGTTATAATGTATGTATGTTTTACCACCACCGATCGGGAGGAACGCCTCAGACTCTCTGCATCGTAGCTCTGACGCTGCCGAGTCAGAGAGAACGGAGGATAGAGAAAGGGAGAACAAAAATGCAACCGGAATAATAAGAGGAAGAGCGAAGGAAAGTCCCTCGAGCCGGACGAGTTCGACCCAGCATGGGGTCATTTCGATATATTCAATCATGAAATTATCACTTCTGTACGTGTTACCTTTGGTATACCCGGGCGAAGAGAAGACGAAGTTGGATGAACACAGAGTGCGAGAATAAGCTGTGCCGTACAGTGGCGTACATTTAAAAAAAATACGCCAACATCAGTTTTCCCCTTCGTTTATAATTACGATTACTTTAATCCTTGTGTCGGGTGAGTTTCGACTGGCATACAATTCGGCGTTACAGGACGAAACCTACATCTTTATTAAATAATATGTTCTTGACGATTATTGCCAAAAGTATTACACAAATTTTTGACACAAGAGGTCGCATTGAGTCATATGGATCGAAGGTGGACAACGACGAATTCCGTCGTTGACCGTAAAGGTCGCAATGGCCCTATCACGTTGGCAGGTGGAAAAAGGCTTACACCTTGCTTCTACTTGACAGCACTCTTAGAATCATTAGCATAAGTATGCGGATACGCGCCAGTCCGTTTCAGTTCTTCGGTCAGCTCTTCGCCCGGTATACACTCCTGCCCCGCACAGATATTTATGATAACGGTTATAAACCCAGGCCGGTTTATTAATACGTTATGCTTGCATTAGTACCCTTAAGCATGACGAATGATCGCGCCACGGGGATTTCTGTAGGCTGCGTGAATTCGAAAGCCACCTTCCAGGCGTGCGAGTTGCGGCTTAGAGTTCTTCGTACGCTCTTTCTCTCTTTTATTTTCTGTCCAAGAACCTTTCCCATCGAGGGTCCCGATTCTCATATTTTCCGTCCTCTTCCCTTCGCTGCGAACACTGTACGCCAGTCTATAAGTATACGAGCTCCCGCGCCCAGCCTCTTTTGCTTGATTGAGTCGAGACCGAAGGAGATCTCGAACAAAACCCTTCTGATTCTAGCCTCACTGAATTATTTCATCGTCTTAGGCGCGGCAACCCGCTGACGCCTATTACTATTTTAATGGCTCTAATTAACCTTACATCATTGTCGAATACACATATGGGAGCGTAATTAATCTCGTGGCCGATCAGTCAGCCGCGAGAATTTGCCGTACCATATTATAATGTTGTTCCTTGAACTGACGTACCTTCGACGCAACATATTTTTTAAATCTCTGTAGCACAAACAACTCGGAAGTATAGATTTATGTGTTGCGTCGATTATTGCTTCGCGTATGCTGGACGTTTGTGAGATTTCGATGACTGGCGACTAATCGATTTTAACTGTATATTTATGCGGTGTTTTGTTATAGCCTTAAAGAAAAATGTAGCATCGAGAGTCTACGAGAAACAAAAATGATAATGAAGAATGACTGGATTGGTTCGCGCTTCGATAGTCATGAAGTGTGATTGAACTGTTGTAAAAGTGCGGAAAGATCTAACGGGAGATATTTTGGCAGACAAATAAAAGTTTGGCACGACAGGATAGACGAGATGACGACGAATCCTCGAACTACGGGCAAATTATTTACATGTGCGAGCCTTCCCGTATCCTCAGCCTTACTTTGTTACTTTGGCGTGAAAACGCTTCAGATTTTGGACCATAAAACTGGCCGGTTTAGTGGCCACAAATTTGGCCGTGAGTACCCGTTCGCCATTTAATTCCTGCGGTGCGTGCGCGCGGGGACTCGGCGCAGTGTTCAACGCATACCGCGCGCTGAGGGCGAGAAGGATATATACACCGAGGCATGCGCATAGCCTTCTTTAATGAGGTACGAAGTTTGAATTATGCACCTCTTCCTTCATTTTCGATTCTTCTTTGCTTTCCTTTTTTCGGGCCTCTCACCCTTCGTACCTTCTTCTTCTTTCCTCCCTTACTTCTTATTCTTATTACTTTTGTTTTCTCGTCTCTGCCACTGCTGCCAATGCTCAACACCACTTTTATCGACTTTCAAAAATACTGCGCAATGTTCTTGTAACAAGAATCGATATTACTGGCACTTGAAGACATTTTTTTAAAAAATATTCTCAGTCGAATCCGAGAAGCATTTTGGGCAACTTTAGAGAGCCACGACAAATTCTTTCGCACCCCATGAAATTTCGCGATTCTTCTATTAGCAAAAGGCCCCGCAAGCGTTTTTCGGGGTATGACTGGTGGAGTGTCGAATGGTTATTTACAATAGGAAGAGATGAGAGCGACCAGCTCGGTGTGTTCTGCATCCCCATGGACCTGGGTCGAATGAGCAAAGTATATAATGCCTCTGACCCGCCGCTGTGCTGGCTACGCCAGAGGGTATTCGCCGAGCGAGGAACGGAGGACCAGGCAGCGAGAACTAACAAGGTAACCTGACCCCGAGGACCCAGGGCACGCACGGGTACCGCAACGACAACGACGTCCCTTCCTCCAAGCCCACCAGACTCAGAACCCAGTCAAACGCCGCGCATTGCTCTGCGGGAGAGCCGAAACGAGAGCCAGTGCATAACTCGCATCCATTTCAATATCATTAGCTCGCCTTTTCTACGTTCTACCTCTCGAGAACTCACGTTTATACGAGCGGTCCCGCGGTCGATCACTACGGCTGCAGGCCAGACGAACACGCGTCGAGAAGTGAAAGCTGCGTTCGAACGTTTAAAGCGAAATTTTATAATAATTACTCGCTCCAACGATCCTTTGCAATTATCGAAGATTAAACCTGAGTGAGTCGATGTCGTTAATCTCGTGAAATAAAATTCAGTTTATTGAGAAGATACTGTCTTGGAATATTGGGTTTACAGTTAAAGTCGACTCGATTCGATCTCGGGATCAGTGGGACATTTTTATTCGTAAACGTTTAATCTTCAAAAATTGCACTTTGCTCATTATAGTGCGATTTGTTAAATATTTCTAACAGAATTGTTAAGTCGGACAATACATTTATTATGCATCTTTTTAGATCTATCTACGAAAAGGCATTCTCTAAGTTTTGGATGGAACCAAGAGATTTTATTAATCGACTATCACTTTGTCAAATTTGAGTATCGGTAGGCATCATTTGAGTGTTCAAAAAGCATAATATTACTTTTAAATTACGACCTTGAGCAACTCGTTATTATTATTCAAAAATGTTGGGCACCTTGAAAAAATTCTACTACCAAGGCGGGACGGGCTAACTCACTTTGAGTGTAGACGAGTTGATTACCCAAATAAAAGAAAAGTATACGTCATTGTATATTATATAAGAAATAGAATATCTTGTCGCAGAATATATTTATCGTATATCTTTAAATATTGATATATTCCAGATATATATTCTATACATCTTGAATATATATTTTTAGGATATATCCAACGCATATATAAAATATATACAGAGAATATAGAACTGTTTGCCGTTATATATAACGTATATGTATAAATTATAAAACTCCGAGTATATACTTTATTCTGCAATTAGACTTTTTTTAACTTTATTCAAGCAATAGACTCGATATTTATAATGATTAGCAAATGCGGAATTTGAATTTGGCCTCTCTTTCTCGCACTTAGAATCGCGATCACATATTTAAATAAATAAATAAATAAATATTAAAAGTTACACGGTCGCTTGCCTACAACTACGCCGAGAAAAAAAGTTTCACCGAATGAAAGATATTATATAAATAAAGAAAGTGCCGCGATATGCGAAACGCATGTATCCTCTGGCGCCAAAATACCATTATAATATTTGTTTGTTTGATTGTTTGCTTGTGTGTGTGTGTGTATATATATCACACGCAACATTAGCGCGATTTCCAAGCAAAAAATGCAAAAAACACCGGTTTTTTTGCAATAACAATTGGTTCATTGTAATGTATCTGTTACTACGCCTTAACATTAAGTCCTTTAAAGTAAAATAAAGTAAGAACAAGCATCCAAAATGAACGTGCCCGATATGGCACGCCAGGCACTACAAAATTTGATGAGATTCGCTAGAGAGATTTAAAAAGTAGGATTTGAACGAAATGCATCCTACTGTCATTATGAGATTGAGCAATAAAATTTGCATTGCAGTAAATAATAGTGATTAGTAGTCGATACAATTTTCATTGGTTCAATACCACCGTATTTAATACAATGCGCGATCAATGAAATAAAAGATAGTATTAACTTATAGTATTTTATGCTACAAGTTCGGGAAGTGGCGGATTTTTTGACTATAGTAAAGTTGCAACATAAACCTTAAAGCGAATGTTGTAATAGTCAAATTGCCACTTCGCGCATACAATATTTTATGCAAAATCTGCTTGGAAAGATCAATTCAAGAGAAATATAATATGTAAAAACCAAAATGCAAGAAGTTCCCGCGGTGCCACTGGTCGTGTTAGGTTATCCATTATGAGATCTATTTGTCACGCGCAGTGACGATTCTGTCGCTTCGAATATAGTCGAGCGCATAAAATGTAAAATTTACAACATATTTATGTTCCGAGTGAGTAGATGAAAATCAATAAATTATCAGCAATCAATATAGAATTATGCCACGAATATAATCCAAAAACGTCATTGAGTACCAGCCGTTGACACCAGTCGTCTGTGTGGACTCGTATGGACACTGCGCGAGGTCTATTTTTAACACCGTATTTTTAACAGTGTGAAAATAGATTTAGAACACAGTTATTATTAACTACCCGGTTTATTACAACTCGGTAATCGAGTAGCAAGTTATTCTTTCATACTTCTTCCATACTTCTTTCGTCCTCGTACGACGCTCGAGTGCGTCCAGGAATGAGAACGTGCGCTGTTGAAGGGTGAGGGGGTCGGCTGCCCGTGTTGGCAGACCGAGCGGCTAATGTGTCGACCAAAATATTTATGATGATTGTTTATGGACCGTACGTATATTAGTGAGAACATCCTGCGGGCGCTTCTTTTTTGCTTCCTTAGAGCGCACGAGCTCGCGTCTCGCTTCTCTTTCTCCGTCTCGCTTCCCATTCGGACCGATGAGCTGCCAACGTATTCAGCCATTTCGCTTTAACAAACTTGCTCGACTTCTCCCTCGGACTTTATACGATCGTAATGAAACTATGACGTCTTGGCGAGACTAAGGTATACATAACTTGGTGAAAAAACGACAATCGTTATAAAAAGGCAATAAAAAGAAATGCAGATAAATGACAGACAGGCGTTGCTACACTGTAATGGACGATACGTGAAATTCGGGGCGTCAACATCGCGTGCGATGAGAAACGCACAGTTGGCGTCTCACGTTTTCACACCCCACGTGCATCCCCCTCGCTCGTTAAACGACCACCTTGCGAGAGATAAGTCGAGACGGCTGTGCTCGCTACCAATAAATAATTACGTAAATAAATAAATGAAGCACGTGGACGCCACCGTTGATGTGCTCGCGGGTATGATGCAAATTAACACGAGCTTGCTTTTTCGCTCTCTCCTTTTAATTCTTCAACTCTTTCTTGGGAACGCGATCTCTCGCTCTACGAGCTGCACAAATTGGTCGAGTAACCAGTTTGTGGTATACGATGTCGTCGCCTTCTTTTTTTGTCCATGACGTACCCGCAGTCCTTGGTAACGTGGCTGTGATAAAAATAAATTAAATTAATCTGATATGCGAGCCGAGATATAAAGTAACCTCCGGCATTCTCGTTCACCGGTCGTAATACAAATACTGTAATTACGTTTTTTTTTTCGAAAGCTAGAGACGGAAGCGAGTGTCGGTATTAGCCAGAACCTTGTAGAACCTTTTTTTCGTGGTCAGTTGTCTTGTCTTTACTCGAGGGGAAACAGTTTCTGGTTGGTGTCACGCTTCGCACCTCGGAAACGACAGGTCGGGGATTCGAGAGAGATGACGGAAGAGGCGCATCGTAGCGAAGTAATGCTGAGATGAAGGCCCCCCGCCGTCAGCAACTCTCGACGGAGGACTCCCGCTTCGACAGGGATACAGTTGTCCTTTTGGTGAAGGAAAAGGCGCGTGCGAGCAGCGGGGCCGCTTCTGTGCGCCACCAGCCTCAGCGAGAGGGTGCGGAGACCAATTTCTGACCCTCTGGACGCTCTATTGTAACTCACGTTAAACCGGCACTAACTCTGATGAGATTCGTGCGACCTCGGGAGCGCGAAGACCAACGAAATGCAGCAAAAGATCTTGCTGGCTGCTGCCTTCACGAACGACGGCGTTATATACCTGCTTTTCCTTTTGCGAAGGAACTTGGTTTCCGACCTCTTCCCTTCGAATTCTCGGAGCCAGAATGACTGATGGCAAAATTAGACGAGCGTTTCACGGCATAAGGTATTACTCGGACCTTCCTATATACTCATCTGTGGATATGCTTCATTCTCCGTAGAACCAAGGACGGTATACGATAAGGACAATGGCCAAGTTTTTGACATCCTTAAAGCAGCGGTCCCGGTTTTTTTATTGATTACGACCGCGATATATTGTCAAACCGAAAATTAACTCTTTCACCATGTACATTGAAGTTTCCTAAGTAAGATTCACGTTTTTCAAAGTCAAGTTATTCAGATTTAATAATTTAATTATTGGTTTCATGACAGACTCATGCCGCACTTTCTGACATCAGCAAGTATACAGTGCCCACCTGTTGTATTGGATTGCATTGTATTGTACGCGGCTACATTGAATCAATGAAAATGGTATTGAAGCCTACTTTATTACTTTCATTTACTTGAATGAAATTTTCATTTGTTGCTCAGTCTCATAACGATAGTAGGATATATTTCGTTAAAATCCTACATTTTAAATCTTTCGAGCGGATCTCACCAAATTCTGTAGTGCCTGGCGCGCTGTATTGAGCAACTTTACTTTGTTTTACTTTATTTTACTTTAGAGGAGTTAAGGTTAAAGTGTAGTAACAGAAACATTACAATAAACCAATTGTTATTGCACAAAACGGTGGTTTATTGCGTCGTTGGCTTGGAAATCGCGTGCATAATGGGTGCGGCACACACACCCACACACACACACACACACACACACACACACACACACACACCCCTACTATAATGGTATTTCGCCGTCAGAGAATAAATGCGTTCTGCCAGCTTGCATTTTACCTGATCTGCATTTCTCCGAATTTCGCTATATCAATGTATCAGCCTGTCATTATTACAGAATATCGAACACATTTTCTATTATGGTAGTGACGAATATCAATCGATACATTAACGTTCTTTTAACGCACAAAATTCATCCGTGCAGACTCGTCCGTCGCTAGGTGGCGAGTTGACCAAGCGTTTCTCGCAATGAGGCCTCGGACCATATTGTAAGCGGGTGCCCTTACGGTTATCGACTGTCAGAGTGACGGAACCATCACGAAGCTAAAACGTTATGTAACGTCTGTTTGACATTTCGTTTTTTTTTTTCGAAACTCATCCCTCATGGTGTAACCACTAAAGTGCTCCACTGTAGGATTCCTGAGGATGCTAGTTCGCATCCCTGAGGAAATGGCACAAGGTTTTTTAACCTATGCCTACAAGGATGTTTCGAATAAAAACAGAAATATCTATGTGTAACTGAGAAGTAACTATTCGATGTTTGCAATATATTTACTGAATTTACACTTTTATGTTTAATATACCATTCATTATATACAGTGTGGATGAATATGTATGAAATTCCATTTACATTCTATCTATAAATATTTAACCCTTTACAAGTTACACTACCCCTAACCGTCCCGGAATGAGATTATGAAGAGCAGAGAGGGGGTAACGCGTTGTTATAGCAGAGTCGAGGGGTGGGACTATTCTTTTCATTTATAAATGGTTGAATAACGTGCATAACGATCCGTGTGCATTATTCATGAAAATATGAGGAGCGGAAAATATATTTCAAGTACCCAAATACAACCGATAACTTAGTGTTATTGTTATAATGTTGATTTAAATATTCAGGATGCGATTTACGCATAAAAGTTTCAGTGCCGGTTCTTTAATTTTCAAGCGCTTGAGACACAAGAAATTTCAATCTGCACACAGTTAAATCCGCATGTAAGCAGATAGTTCTTCGACTTGTAACTACAAAATTTTCACATGCCACCAACTTTCGACACAAAAGTGTTTAAAATAAAAAATGAACTTTACATAAAAACTTATATATCGTAGTTGAAATTTCTTGTACATTGTTTATAAAAATCCTCTCTTACAATGAACTTGCTACTATCTACAATAAATATTTAACCCTTTACAAATTACACCATCCGAAACCATCCTAGAATTGAACTGTGAAGTGCAGAGACGGGGTAACGCGTTGTTACAGCAGAGCCGAGGGGTGGGAATATTCTTTTGACTTATAAATCGTTAAATAACGTATATAACGATCCATGTAAATTATTCATGGAAATGTGAGGAGCGGAAAATATATCTCAAGTACCCCAATACAACCGATAACTCTGTGTTTTTGTTATAACGTTGATTTCAAAATCCAACAAAGTTATATTTGAAATTGAGGATACGATTTATGCAGAGAAGCTTTTTTTTTACTGCTGATTCTTTTATTTTTGCACACAGTTCAATTAGCATATAGATCTTCAACCTGTAGCTACAAAATTTTCGTATACCACCAACTTAAAGTATTCTACACAAATGTGTTTGAAATTAAACATACATTCAACGTAAAAAATGTTATATCATAGTTAAAATTCCTTGCACATTATTCATAAAAATTTTGTGCACGTATAGTAATTAAAAATACTCTCTTACAATAAGTCCGCTACTATCTATATATTTCTTATGTTGATACTCATAAATATGCGGTACAGATACCCTTAAATGTTTTAAAACGGCTTAAGCATAAAAACTTCCAGTACCTGTACATCGAATTTCAAGCAGATTTTTTTTTCTACAGTGAATGCACCGAGACATAATCAATCCTTGTATCAGTGTAATTGCAAAAAAAAACATGGTTTAAACTACAATTTTCTAAAAGTAACCACATTGATCAATGATTCTCTTCTGTAGAAATAATTACTGACGAATAGGTCTGTCTTTTAGAAAAAAAAACTAATTAAGTAAAATGAATTAGTAATTAAAAATAATTACTAACAAATATTTTTTTCTTTTATACGAAGATTTGTGAGTTGACTGTTACACCAATGATCATATAATCAAGTTATTCAGTGAAAATGGTGATGCTACTCGACTTTCAAAAATACCGTACAAGAATGGCTAGTTTTTCTAAATCATGAGTGCCACTTCAATATGAGTACCTTCAATGGACTCAACATGGGTTTGCAAACTATTCCCTCTCGATTGTTGCAAATTGAAGATCTTTTTCAAACGATATTGACACCTACAGCGTCTTGCAGTGAGGCGCAACAAGGAAAAAAACTTGCGGCTTAACTTTGACCCGATGTGCGGGTGAAAGTCACGCGTCGATCAAGTCCTTCTCGACAGTTTATATGGAAGACGAGACATCCCCTTTTCCTGTAGTTCAGAATATCTCGCACAATGTAATAATACCTACTTCTGGCAAGCTTCGGCTGTGGGATGCCAGCTACATACAACAAGTGCGAAAATAAGCTCTTAACGAGGCAAAGATTGACCGATGACAATGGACTCTCTTTCTCTCACTCTCTCACTCTTTCTCTCTATCGTATAGATCTCTCAGAGAGACAGAGAGAGAGAGAGAGAGAGAGTCACCAAAGGGAACCTCGGCGTTCTCTCCTACTGCTTCCCGCGGAGATCCTTGAGCTCATCGTGAAAGAGGTCCTTAGCCTCGACAATGGACTTGAAATCCACACTTGGGATCTACGAGTTGAACTGCAAGGACATTCGGAAGACCGAGTTCTCCTAAGGCTAATACGTACGACGGAGTGTTGCATACTGACACACAGCCCCAGGAGTACAGGGGTTGGATGCCTGCCTGGCCTTGTGCACCCTGCGGTCGAGACAGCAGCCTTCGTCGTTTCTCATGTTGGTGACAAAAGCAGCCCACGAAAGAAGGAAGAACAAGCGAGAAAGGGACGGATACATCCCGGTCGAACAATAGACTTGGTCACGCGGAAATTCGCAGGTTGACTCCTTCAGTGTTCGGCCTTGCTCCACGATGACTCCGACCAATACTACGAAAGGGAAAAACGACTGGAGAAGTGCGAGAGAGAGAGAGAGAGAGAGAGAGAGAGAGAGAGAGAGAGAGAGGATGTATTATACCAGCGAAGAATCCAATGGAGATACGATAGAGGTGATTCTGGGCAAGGAAATGTATACGAGGAACTGTAATCTATTCCTCATACATAGCCGACCACTTCGTTTCACCTGGCGCTCTTTTTTCACTTGAATGCAAACAAATTTTGTATGGTCCCCCTCTCGGTTAGCAAGCGTGCGCGAGAGCGTTCGATGGCTTCATAAGAATCTAATTTTCTTCTTCGTGGACAGATGAGAAGAAAAATTGACTGTCGAAGCGCCGCCTTTTCGCAGGCACAGGGGTTGTTGGAGATCGTACGATTTAGCGGTGTAGCGTAGTCAATATAATAAGAGATTGAGACGTCAAACGGGGAGAGCAATTCATTTGGAAAGCGTGTTAGACATGGTGATGCTGACTTTTTCGTCACGCAGCTTCCACCGAAACGATCGACGATAAATCTATTCTTTGAGACGAGAACTCGCTGCTCGTTTCTCATATACATTACAATATATGTTCACAAAATACATAGAAAAACGAAATCTAGACATTCGTTCGAACAGTTTTCTGCTAAGAACAACCTTTCTAACGATTTTTCTTCAATGGAGAGCAATGATGCAGAGGTGCGCCTATACCAATAATAATAAACGCGTATACGGCTGCCACTCAATTTTCTTCATCGGGCAAGAAAGTTATGTAGACATACAGCGCACTCGGGTAGGACTTAAGTCGGGCTCTCCTGTACATTTAATTGATTATTTGCGGCTGCTGAAAAAGCTGGTTATAATGACGAGAAGGAAACTAGATACTTCTATAATTATATCCTTAGATGGATATGGGTGGGTGGATATTGGATGACGGAGAGAAATCACAGGAAAGAAGTTGATCCTTTATTTATGCGTAAATCGCCTTTGGTTTCTTTATTGGTCAACTTGCCATAAGAGAGTTGCGACACTTTTAATTTATTTGCCATTCTCCGCGCTAATATTCATCGCTTTTATCGTTGCTGCTTTTTTACACATATGCACATAAACGCAAAGAAAATATTTGTAAAGTAATGCGAAAGGTTCATTGAATTTAATATGAAGTTCGTCTGATATTTATTTGTCAATTTAAGATTATAATGAGATATTATTTTAGTACTTCGATATTATTTGCAATAAATGGTGTAATAACCATCAGTGCGGATGGTAAATTTATTTAAGGTCATCCTGTCGTGATGGCTCAGTCCATAGGATTTATATTAAAAAATTGTATGCCGTGCTTGATATATTATTTATTCTCCTTACAAATATTCAAGATCGGTTAACGACCTAATTAGAAAGAAAAAAAAAATGTTAAGTAGGTGTTTTTCGTGACGGAATCCTGAGGCGACGCAGGAAAACCCAATTTCCGGTCGCTAGAAAAATGTATATATTAGTAGAAATTCATAAGATATTTAAAAAAAATCAGATTTACATACTTTTAACTTGTAGCTATTCAATGGTCCCGGAAAGAAATACTATTATCGTTTTGTCGTTTTTACGTTATATTGAGTTTAATTTGAGCTTCCGGTATCGGGTTTACTTTTAATGTTTTGTCTTTTCAGAAGTCCACATTGTTTTCACAGTCTTGACACATTGATATCGAAGAGGTTAACCCGCGTGGTCGAGTAGAAAAATATACAAATAGAACCAATGTTGCCAAGTAGCAATCGAGGAATACTACGCGAATCGTTGAAATAACTATTTTTTCATTTTTTTTAATTATACGCAAACGTTCGATGTATAAATATGAAGTATAAGCAGTGGTATGATCAGTCTGCAGCGACAGGATTACCTTAAGCATACTAATAACTGATTCCGTATTTGATTGTTTAGAGTTAGTGAGTACAATATAGATTAAATTCTCTTCCTCACTGTCTAGTTTTATTTATGACACTTATTAATTAATTAGAACCTCTGTTCTACATACAGTAAAAAAGATAAACAGTGATGGGGACATGGCTGGCCGGTATTAGGCTCAGCTGCGTGGGTAGAGAAGACACTGACAAGTGTGTGTTCATTTCCTGTTATCTATTAAAATAATTGAAGTATTGAATCGAGTCAACGATGTGTGGAAATAGTAATGAGAATATTATACAGGGCTGTATAAATAATAGCCCAATTTACTCTTATCACGGCAGAGAAAGCCATACCTTGTCGTGTAGGCCTGACAGGGGTTGAAAATAGGGACGTTTACCTTAGTTTCGCTTTAATTTAACAAAATGATTTTTAACTTTGTGATGCATTATTGTAAAATAGTAGAAATCTTTGTTTGCATCTCTGTTCAAAGTCGTTTGTGAAACACGCTTGGCCCACGTCCACCTAGTAACAAAGGGAATTCACCCGAACATAGTTCGCTTTATAGGAGAATTTTCTGCTCAATAAAGTATAACTCGCACGGGTAGGTGCGGGATACTCGCGCGCGCGCGCGCTCCTGTCAGAGATGCAGAGAGGCGCGTCCCGAGCAAAGCGACGCTCGTGAAGAACGACTCGTGCCCTTCGCCGAATCGAGCTTTTCTATGGACTTTATGACGTGGCGCATCCCGCATCCAGTCAGTACGAATGGGATCGTATATGTGACAAAGCGACGACGATTCCGATTTTTTTCTTTCTTTTTTTCAAATGCTTTCGAAATTTCACGGTGAATTCAACCGGCGATGAACTGATTCTTATTCGAAGCTTTGTCTATTTACAATGGCGCCTTTATATTATTCGCTCGTTTACAATGCATCATTTTTCAGTCAGTATAGCTTAAGGATATAAGTCCCAAAATAATTTTCTGTCCAATTGCGTTGAAACTGCGTTATTTTATAGATTAAAGTGCGTCACGTGTTTACAATTTTATTTATATTTTTTGAACCGTGTGATTGATGAGAAATGTGTATTCGAAGTGATGCAATTCAACATTGGAAACATAGAAAAACCAGTTCACGACAAGACATTCAGAGATTTTTCTTTGCCAAGTCCTATTTGATTCGGAGAAAAAAGTGCATTCCTTTAAAAACGTGACCGTAAAGAATACAACGTGTAAAAAACTTGAGACCAAAATACATTGAGTACATTAAGATATAGGTCATAGAATAATTTTTTATCTAATTGCGTTGAAACTGCGCTATTTTGTAGATTAAAGTGCGCTACATGTTTACAAATTTATTTATATTTTTTGAACCGTGTTGTTAATAAGAAATTTCTGTTCGAAGTCGCGCAATTTAATATTGGAAACATAAGAAAATCAATTAACGGCAAGATATGTAGAGATTTTTCTTTATCGATTCGTATTTAATTTGGAGAAAAATGTTAATTCTTCCAAAAACGTCTCCGTAAAAAATACAACGTGTAAAAAAATTGAGACAAAAGTATATTAAACGGTGTCTTACACTTGCGAATAGATATGAAATAAGATGAATACCTCCAAAGTACGTATTGACAGCTACATGTTGTTTATTAATTAGACTTGGTGGGAATTTATCTATAAATTTATATTACAAACTAAAATCATATTACTTTATGAATTTTATTGTAAAAAAGCATCAACTGTAACTAATGGCGGAATTAATGATAAATATAAATACTGTACGAGTAAACGATGGTTTACTAACACTTTGCACAAGGTCGACAAGTGTAAAACATTGATTTTTAAACTCGATTTTCTATCAGAGTTTATTTTGACAGAAATCCTAGCGTATCATACGTTTGCATACAAACAATTCATCATATAGGAATTCAATGTTGATCGATTTTGACTTCCTCACAGAGGAAACTTTGTCAATGATGGAAAATAGTAAAATAATAAAGTAAACAATATGTATATAAAATTGTGGAAGAGGTTATGTTTTTTTTAAAAATACTTTTATGCTTTTAAAAAAATGTAACCCTTTCTACAATTAGTTATATTTGAATCTGTGGATTTTTCACATGATCAAAATGTCTTTCGATCGAACAAAATCGATCGTTTCTATTACTTTACTTGCGTACCAAATTATAGTTCCATTCATCATTTGATTCTCAATCCACAGGCTTGACACATTTTTAGCGGCGATCACAGGCTTTTAGATTTGTAAATAAGTAGGATATGAAAATAACACAATTTAATGTAATGTAACATTCGAATTCCTTTATCTATTTTGACCAAATTTTGTATCATACATCCTTTAACGCATACTTTAGGTATGGGTAAATATTTTTCGAAATTGGAGCAATGACATTGAAAGATTAAAAATCTCCTAAAGTCTTAACTACCTTATAGATTGTTATGAAACTTTGTACCATCAAACATCACTGAATGTTGTTTCGTTTGTGTGAAAACTTTTGTTTCGTCAGCTCAAGTTTTACACAAGTTAGTGCGATGACGTAAATTTTTCGAAAAATTAAAAGAAAAACCGTAAAATCCAAACCACTTTTACGATTCCAACCTAATTCAATACCAAACCACCAAGGACGTTTCTGCAATTATAAATAATGAGTTTAACTAGTTTAATAGCTTGGATGCGTTTTTTTATAAATTCAAGATTCGACAAAAGCAATCATTTTTGAAGAATTCTTGCAGAAACTTCACCAAAAAAAAAAAAGACGTAATGCTCTGTATGTGTGTCAAAAGCTGAGCACAATCGGCCGAGGTATTTTCGAGATACAGTTTGAATATTCAGGGGCCAGCGCGCGCACATATTCACACTCGAGCGGGCGCGTACGGCGGACATTTTTACTAAACCACTTTTGTAGAAGATATAATAAAATCTCGACAAAAAGTAATTTTTGCTTCCTTCTTTCAAAATAAAATTGAATGAATATGTCAGTAACGACAAAGCAATAATTATCAAGATTTTCCTTCAAGTTTATATTATAATTCATTCGTCACTGCTTTCTTTGAAGTTGACATTTTTATAACTGGCCATCACTGATGACAACGTACTTTGTAGGCAGATACAAGACCATGGGATGTTTGATTGGCAGTGTGTCTAAGCCAAAGTGGAATATCGCAGAGCAAGCACCACTTTTCTTGACTGAAATGCTGAATGTCGCACAGTCACAATCACCACACGAGAATTCTCGTGGCTCAGACATTTTATTTTTGAGCAATATTTTTCTTTTGTAAATGTCCTACCAGTCTTCCCACAGAAAGGTTTATGTCGGAGTAACTGGTATCGGTCAGCAAACATTAAAACTCGGAATGCTAAGTTAGAACAAAAAACGTCACAATCGCCGCTGCTACTTAGATTAAGACGTTACCAGATCTCAAACGCATACCCCCTTTTTCCGCATTAAATGCACCCCTCGTCGCTACACCCCACCGTAACTTTTGACTCAAAATTCGCAAAGGTATGGTGTCACCCTACAAAATAAAAAAGTAATTAAAAAAAATTTTATACAAACTCAAGGACACTGTCGAAAACTCACAGGCATTTGCAAACATTCATAGATACTCACAAGCATTCGCAAATATCCATAGGTACTCATATAGGTTCATAGACACTCAAAGGTATTCATAGGTACTCACAGACTCATCTAAGTCTGCTCTAGGCGGTTCTCTAGGTCCTGATTATTCTGTATCCCTTGGAGCCCCCCCCCCAGGCCTAGAAATATAGGATGTAATGATAGAGTCAGGAAGACAGTTTCAATGATAGGGACGGGGGAGGTTGAACGGCAGATTGTGAGAGCGTGTGTCGCCCGAGTCGTACGAAACCTTAGTTATATATTTGTCTATACAATAATAATAATGTCTTGTCGCCGCCACCGCCGCTGAGTACAAGAATCGGAAAGAACTTAAGAAAAGCTAATGAATCTAAATAAAGAATAATTAAAATAAATAATCCTTGAACCCTTCCCCCAGGCTTAGGAACAAAAGGTTCAATGCTGCGGCATGCAGGGGGGGGGGGGGGGGGGTTGGAATGAGCGTCGTACGGAATGTTGCTCCCCCCCAGGTGCGGATTATTATAAGTCGCTCAACAACAACAACAACAACAACAGCAACAATGACGACGACGACGACGACGACAACACCAAAAACAACAACTCTACCGTCACTTCTCAGGGCGGATTGTTCTAAATACTCCTTGAATCCCTCCCCCAGGTCTATGATCAAAACGTTCAATGCTGGGGCAGGAGAGAGGTGTCAATTATAGGGTCGGAGAAGGTTCACTGATAGATTGCGAAGGCGCATAATGCTTGAACCTTACGATGTCCTAATATATTGTAATAATTGATCGACGACGCCGCCGCTGTGTATACGAGTCGTGGAGAATGAAGAAGAACCTCAAGAACCCACGACCTTAAAGTTGCTCTCTGTGATGTCTCACGTAGAAATTCTGTGAAATGTAGCTAAAATACCAAAAGAGCCCAAAGAATCAAATAACCTAAAGACCTTCTATGTGAGCTCTTACAAAGGGTGACCCGATGTAATGAGAATCATGATGATCCCCTCGCCCTAGACTCGGAATATATTCTGTCATCTTTAGATCGTCTCGACCCGCCCTTGTCAGGCCTTATTATTCTAAGTACTTCTTAGATCTCCCCTCTTAAGGTACAAGTATAGAGACAGGGGGTTCAATGATAGGGACAAAGGAGGTTCAATGATATATTTCAAGGGTGCGTACGAACCGAGCTATACGAAACCCTAGTATATGTATAATTAATAAATAAATAACAATGTGAAAATAAAAAGCCTAATTATTAGCAAGTGAGAGGTTAAATACAGCGAATCCCTCGGTATTTTAAGTAAAACCATTTAGTCAACATATCATTTAATATTAAACAAGTACATAGATTCAATATGCTCTTATTGCTTCGACCTTCTCGAGTTATAATTTCCGTCGTTTGAATTATAGTGAAGAAACATTATTATGTATCATGAATTGTCGTTTACTCAACTTTGTTTGTGCTATTATAGATTTTTTTGTTGATTATAATAAATCGCGTTATAATATCATGCAAACTCTTACGGATTAATATTGGATTACAAGAGACAGGAAGCGCGCGTCGCGGTTCATTGCGTGGATATATTAGTCCCCCCTTGCCCTTCAACCGAGTTGTTATACGCAACGACTAAAAATCCTAATAGTCAGCATTACCAATAACGAGTACATCGGAAGGGCGTGCCGTGCGCTCGGGCTTTAAAAGTCCTGACCGGGTAATAACTCTATTGCCGTTGAGTAGAGTTGCGGGTTGGCTTGTTACGCCGTGGCCGGGCAGCGCACAACGATCTGTTATATGGGAAAGTAAAATCGTGGCGGTTCGCGAACAACGGTCCGCGCGCGTTGCCAACGTGCAATTAAGTTAAACAATTGCCCCCAGCGCCATAAACAACGCGTCGGAACGTGTAGACTGTGTGTACAATTATAGAAATAAGTAGTAGTAAAATCGGAGATCCGGCGAGCTCAAGAGTTCAAAAGACACAGAAGCAGCTACAAATAAAAATTAAAAAATCTTCGGCCACCTACGAATTTAAAAAAAAACGTAATAATGGACTTGCCAGTTTTCTAGACTCGATCCTCCCACACAATCTAGCCCAACTATTTTTTCGCTTGCTCTACCGTCGAGCCCGAAGCGTATATATAGCTTCGAAATAGGAAACAATAAATCCATAGGAGTGATCGCTTCTCGAGACACTCACGGTTGTATCATTACGGTGTACACTTGCAGACGTACCAGATAAAGCAGAGCTTAAGAAAGTATATCTCTCGCGCCTCCTTGTCTCGACCTTTAGGTTGAAAAATTAATCGATTAGAGTCGGTGGAGTCCAGCCTCCGGCTCCGCCTACGAAGTCAGCGTTCGTAGCAGAACAAAACTCATCGTTCCTGTGTGGTGAAGAGCAATAGCGTATATCGCTGAGAAGAAAGACAGCAGAAGGAGAAAGAGAGAGAGAGAGAAAGAGAGGCGTAAGGTCCGGCAAAACTCACCGAAATTCGATAGCTCGACGTAGCTCACGCGCAGGGTCGAGACGCGACTCGATGACGAGAGAATACACTCACGTCAATTATCGCGATTATTTATGCTCAATGTTCGAACCTCTCGTGTTGTATGCGCGCTGCTGCGATAGCCCTCTCGCGAACGCACTCGTATCTATATACGCGGCTATGTAGTATAAGCACAGTATATTATAGCGTATATAGCTGGGATATAGTATAATGGCCAGTGCCATTAAGCCGATGCCCTCAGTGATATTTTCTCGCTCGTGGCCCATCCGCACTCTTGTTGGCGCCCACGGACTCGCCGCGGGCACGATATTACGTACCATCCGTCAAACGTCCTACAACAACTACCCGCGAATATACTATACGTACCTACTTCACGTATGTACCGCGATATTACTTACTGTATATATGCAGAACCCGCGTCTTCGAGTTGCTAACCGTGTCGTTACTAACTGACTTTTATCGCGCTTTGAAAAACGTGCCGTGGCCAAACGACAGCGATGGACTCTAGCTGGCAGTCACTCGAGGTTTTTTGAACTTACTGTTTCATAGGACTTGAGCCACACGGCAAGATGTGTCTTTCCAAGTGCCAGTTCGAATAACTGCTCGAATAACAGAAATAATGTACAAGCGGGCTACTCAGTTGTAATGTTAAAACGTCAGCTCGTTAGTCTCCGGTTCAAGAATAATCGCGTATTTCTCGTTCGAATAACGGTGCGGTGCCGAGGACTTTTCGCTTCTATCCCCACCGGGCCCATATACGTGCACTTTTATTATCGTACGTACACCTGCCCGCAAGCATGCGCAGTGACGCTCGACGATTGGCAATCGCGTCACACCGGTCCACCGATATATACCTTCTGCCATCATGCGAAATCTTATCGGCTAATATCGAGAAGCTTCTTCTTCTCGGTCCTAAATTAAACGAAGAGACCATTTTTATGGTTCAAGTGGCACGCCTGCTAATTGGAAATTAACTTCCTATCTCGTTAATTATCATCTCGCAAACATTGTAACGCGATGCGTATAGTCATGTTAAAGTTTTCGAATGGACAAATGTATACACAAGAAAATTGCTTGATCCGACTTTCTAAATAGTTGAAACGTCCTAAACATTTATTCAGCACAATGCATAATTTACCTTGAGGATATTTAACGATTCCATTAGGTGTCCCAACTAAGTGACTTTCTTCGTGATATGAAATCACTTTGTACCGTGCATCTGTAGCTTTATAATGTATTGTTGCCACGTCGTATCTTCCAGTTATTTTTATTTCAAGAGTTCATTGGGGGTAGAGAATGAGCGAGAGGTGAGAGGGCTTTTTTGGTAACAAGTTCGAGTGGCGGATGAGTTACGAGTATCGGTTGGTGGAATCGATAGTTTACCAAGGCACCCGTCGAGAGAAGGACCCGTTCCTGAATGAAGATAAAACAAGAGTGCGATGAAACGAGGTTTCAAAGTGCGCAAACACACCGAGGACTTGAACGATACACGAGACTCAAAGGGAAGTGTGTATTTCGATGCCACAGCACTTGCTCGGCCGTCTAATGAACGTGACGCCGTGAACTTTATATAAAAAAAACCTCGGACGACCACATACATAGAAAATTGAGCATAAGCCTGTGTCAAGATTCAAGGCTAATTGAAGACTATTTTAGTGGCACAAAAATAATTTTTCCGCTTTACTCCAAATGCTTTAAGTACATGGAGTTTCCAATTGTAGATTAAGCTGAGGTGACTACAGCTGAAACAATTGAACAGTAAGTGCTACAGAACTTTACCTTATTATTATTATTATTATTATTATTATTATTATTTAACAGTTTTACTAAAGAATTTCGGATGAGACCAAATTTATTCGAATCGGACCACGATACACACCACCTCGGATCCCGGAATTAATTATTTTTTACCTCTGAGTACACACAGGCGACACAATTATTCTCAGTCTAAAATTTCGTGATCAATTATAGTACCTGAACTTATCCACAGACCGATTTTTCAGTTCCACCCTTCAAATAACACAACTGTCCCGTCGTATATACGCTAGATACGGCTTCCCAGTACACTAGAAACGTTAATTACGCAGCTACAGACATGCAATTAGTCTTAAAATTCATCTTGAATTAACGGCTCGACATTTCCATGCCGAATGATTTTATCGTTCCATCCCTTTGGTCAAAAACTCACTCCCTCTATACCTATAATCGTGCATCGGCGTACGGAAATGCTCAATCATCGCAAGATGAATTTGACGATTAATTGCAATGGCCTTGTTCTTTTGTACGCCAAGATATATGAATTATACACGAATCATACACAATTATACACGAATATAATTAGACAATGAATGAGTTTTGTATAGAGGGTGGTCCGATTCGAAAGCCTTGGAGTAGTCGTTAAGTCATATATAAGTTGGAATTCTGTTACACTTAACTTCAACATTGTTTTGGTTGTGGTAATCGCAGATTAATTTACACTCAGAAACTCTACAAATTTCTAGCACAAGGGGTGGAGTTGAAAAATGATTTTTGAGGCAATAAAATATCTTTTAATTAGTCTTTAATTGTGGCATAGGTTTTATGCTGAAATTCCAATGTGGTCGTCCCAGGTTTTTTTGACATGCGAAGCTGTTCGCGCGCTCTTAGCTTTTACTTATACCTAACCTTACCTATGTTGCATCTACCGTATATGTGTTATGCTATAGGCACCACCGCGAGAAAGAAGCTCGAGAGTGGCGAGGAGGAAAGGGAGGAACAAATGAGTTCGATGAGTTACGGCTCGTCGTAAATCTCGGACTAATGGCTGCCTAAACGCGAAACCTGCTGGCTGCGCGGCCCGCATCGCTCCCCACGACCGAGGAATTTAATAATCCAACTAATGGGCTCCGGCGCGTTCGCAGCTATCGTGGATAGCGCGATCGCAGTCCACACAGGCCCATTGGCGTGATCGTCAAACATAAAAAGACAAAACTACCAAGTACGCCGGTTACGTGATATTTAGCAGCTTCCCTCGGTCACTCGCTGTTGCGAGGAAACTAAAGCGAAACTAAAGAACAGCTTATCATTGTTTACCATTTAGAAAATTATTAAAATCCTGAGAATATATATCCAGTGCAGACGATGAGGCTGCCTTTATGGTTTTACATAGTTGCTAGATATTTATGTTCTGGAGAGATAATTGGCGACGTTGTGCGTCGCAACGATGCTGCATTGAAAAAAAAAAAGAAATGTTATTTCGCGATAGTACGGACGAAGCAGTAAAATATTTTTATGAAACGCAGCACCGATTCGAATATCAACTCGACGCTATCTTTATCTTCTTTATTTTTATTATCTTAAGACGCGCTTTTGTTCTTCCTCAGTAGTTGAGGGCGCGGGCGCCTACGCTCGCGTACATCGAAAAACTGGTCGCAATAAATATAGAGACATATTTCGGAAAGCGTCCGCCTTTTAATGGGCCTCTTACACCGTTATTAAATTATAAATTATGACAATCTTATCCGGGCATTTAATGAACCTGACGTTTTATGCCCGCCGTCAATATCCCATAGCCGACACCTAGGGCTCGGGGCATGCTATAGCGGTGCTGATGCTGCTGCTGCTGCTGCTGCTGCTGCTTGTGCTGCTGTAAAGTGAAGGCGGGCTTCGGATTCGCCCGAAAAACTGGTTCGCCGTTACCATCGCGGAGCACACCATGTGACTAACAGAGAATAAAACGACACGGAGACGCACGCGCGCGCACGTAGCCATTAGCTCATACGTGTGCTGGTACCGGCGAGGGATCGACGGCGTGGCCACTGGTCAGCCGGTCAGCGATGAGAAGTCACCCAGACTCTATTATACTGTCTCGAAGCTGCTGCCGTGCAATATACCGTCGATAGACTCTTTATCACCTCGAGAAGATCGTACAACCCGCGCCCGATCCTGAGAACAGTGAATATATTTTTTACAACCCGCGCCGTGCGTCCGTTGCGTTCGTGACTCGTCGCGTTCCTTCGCGCCTGCGTATACCTCTCCGACGTGGTAATGATCATTCTGAACGACTTTACGACGACGAGATACGCGCGAAGCACGTCTCGATTCTCCCTCGTCTGCATGCGGATTATTATAGGCTGGTACGTCAACCTCTCTGTATACACCGGCGACTGGTGTTATATATGCCACTTCTCAACGTAAAGAAATTCTTTTAATATCGTTCTAGAAGCGTTAAGCTCTTTGCATCAAACCGAATAAGTTCTATATGCCGAATCTCTATATTCCGATACACATAATCTCAGAAACGATGCTTCGCCGCACTTCTACTTTTCCTTCCCACGTGGCTACCCGCAGAGTCGCGTCACGCAGCGCTTTATTAGTCGTCAATCGTTTGTTCAACATTCCCAAAAAGCCCCGTAAACGTTCGACGACCTGATTTACTGCCAGGCGGACCACGGACCAGAGCAATGCGATAGCCGAGCTCCAGCGGGTCTCAGGTTCCTTCATCCCGGGTTGTCTCGCTTCCACAACGAGGACTCCCCTCAGCTCCTTAGGATCGTCGAAAAATCGTGCCATACCGAGCCCCGAATTCTTTTACTTCGTAAAGATTATATCTATATCGAACTTACAAATTTGTAGCCATATTGTGGATGTCTCAGGCTTTTCTAAAGAGATCATTTCCAAATGCTTGACATTACAGTCGATTTTGCACGAATTACGGTAGATCGTTGGAAAAAACCGAGTGGAGTCGTAAAACAACGTAGTTGAAATTCGTGGAAAAGACATCTTGGGACGCCAGAACATAGAACACCATAGCGAACCATAGAGAACAAACTGTTTGGTTTTATTATCCCGAGACACCGCCCCCTTGCCATGTGACCCGTTTTCTCGTCGAGAGTACACTGCTCTCTGAAGCACTACCATAAATGATCCTTTATTACCGCGGTAATATTACCTACCGTAGCGGAACGCACGCGGCTACCTTAAGGGCCGGCACAGCAGCGGGAACACCATCGCTTGCTTGCGCGCGTGCTCTGTCGCCCAATTTTTTTTATAGCTTATATTTCATTCGAGAATTAGGCTCTTCGAAGACAAAGGGGATACTCTCGAGGGTTGATAAGGATCTTATAGGACTCTATACTTCGTTGTGATCGTTCGAAACAAAATGTTATGTAACTTAAAATGAACGACAATAAATATTTTTATTCTGACCGCTTTTCTATCAGTGGATGTTAAATTATATTTAAGCCAATAGTAATTCATATTTAGAGCTCTGTAATTAATTTTTATCAATAAAAACTCTACTACGATAGAATTTTGCAAGAATATCTCTGCTGTATTATAACTTTACCATATTACAGTTGATATCGTATAAAATTAACACGTAATAATTATCCGCAACAATGATGAAGGTAATATAATAATACAAATATTTTCCCGGAATTAAATCGTGTTGGAGATGGTTTTGCAACTTACAATAAATAAGAATAAATATTTTTATTCTGATCGTTTTTCTATTAGTGAACGTAAAATTGTATTTAAGCCAAAATTAATTCAGCATATTTATAGCTCCGTAATTAATTTTTATCCAAAAAAAAAGAGGATGCATGGTCGCCACGGGTGTTCGAAATGAAACATTAAAGACAGAGGAATAGGAAATTTGTAAGCTAAACAGATAATTGAAATATTTGTAAAGGTATTTTTAGTTGAAAAAATATCGCTATTCATCAGTGTTCATGGCTTCATCTAAATCTGAAATGAGATGATTTATGATAGCTAAAATATGACACATAAGTTCGAGATTGGAGTTTATCTAAATATCTACAAAATATTGCGTCGATAATTATTTCAGATCTTGTGGTCGATATCGTTCGATCATTATTCAGCTTCAATTTCCACTTTGTTGTCTAAGAAGTCAATTAGTGGTTGTACTTCTTGGGGAAGTTTATATTGAAATCTCCGCTTAATATAATTGGTATTTTATCCCAACTGTTGATCAATAATGCTGGATCCTGCAGAGTATATACAAGCAACATCTCGTGTATAAAATCAATGATATCACTGATTTTAGATTATTTTCATCACTTTCAATAACCCTGACACACTGACAGTATCGGAAATGTTAATACAATTTTTCTCAATACTGAAATACACGGATTAATTTAGATGTATATGAATTACACTAAAGCATAACGAAAAATGAAACAATATAACGTTGTTTCACTAGCGCTTGTCTGAGAGTGAAAGCGTAACGAATATTGAAACCCGATAAAATTGCGACAAAAGAAGTTTCACTTTAAAATGTAACACTATAGAGTCGCTTCACTAATGCTTGCATGAGAGTGAGAGCGTAACGAATATTGAAACACGCTTAACTCACTCCACTGTTAGGCCGTTGCGTGAGGAATGGGGCGTTCGATATTCCACTTCTTCGGTACCGCGTTGAGTGCATTCACTGTACCCAATGCGCCCCCCACTCCTGAGTGTTTCACTTTTCGTTACGGCTCTATTTCCCAACATGTCAACTTACCCTACCGCAACAAAGGAAGTTTCACTTAAAAAACTCTACTACGATAGAATGTTGCAAAACCATCTCGGCTATATTATAACTCTACCATATTATAGCTGATATCATATTGTAATATTAACACGTGACAATTATCCGCAACAATGGTGTTGGTATAATATAGGAAATATGTTTTCCCGAAATTAAATCGTATTAAGAATGTTTGTTGATAGAGAAATTGATGATTAAGTTATAAATGTGTACACTGTTAAAAATCCAGGGTGTCAAAGGTGGTTGGTGTGAACTTTGGACCAATGTTGACCCATTTAGTATTAATATTAACAATTTACACAGTGTTTAATTCACATATGCGATTGTGTTATAATCATTAGGCCCCATCTAAAAATGTACAACATATTTATGTTCGGAATGAGTAGATGAAAATCAGTAAAATATCAGCAATCAATACAGAATTATGCCACGAATATGATGTCGTATGTGAATATAATGTCAATGAATTTTATTAATTTATTTTCAAGTAAAATGCGTTGAAAGTTTTGAAGTTATGATGCAGTTCGACACTGGGTATTGAACACCGTCCGTTGACATCATTCGTGACTCGTATGAAAACCGCGCGAGGCTTAATTTTGACACCGTATTTTTATTGTAAGTGTAGTACATTTTTATCATAACTCAATTGCATTTACCTCGGTCATAAATGTAAAAATCTACTCTACAGACGGGAGGACAACTTTACAGAATGTGACAAATATATTTTTTTATTGGTCTTAAATGTAACTCAGTTATATTTTTAACAGTGTAATACATTTTTATCATAACTCAATTTTATTTACCTCGGTCGTAAATGTAACTCAGTTACACTGTTAACTACACTGTACTACCCTGTTAAAAATATAACTGAGTTACATTTAAGACCGAACAAAAATATATTTGTCACATTCTGTAAAGTTTTATTAGTATTTATTGTAGGAGATCAACTGTAATTTCTTTGTTAATTCTACTTGAACGTGAAAGTACAAGTTTGATACTTTTATAATAAATAAATTTACTAACACAAATTTTTCAATTTTACAATATATTTTCCTCTCGTCTGTAAAGTAGATTTTTAGGCTGGTAATTGATGAAGCAAATTACTTCAAGGATCATGAGAAAATTGATTTTTTTTTCATTAGACAGGAAAAAAATCCACAGAATTTTCTTACTTTAAATTCCCAAGCTCATTTAGCCCGTTCATTCAGTATCGGCAGTCTGTATACGAAAAGCCATAAGCTCCGTAATTCCAATGGAGTTTCTGAGGTATGAGATGCCGTTCTATCTCTATCTTATCTCCGGAGCCGAAGGAGTGAGTAAGAAGAAGACGGAAGAAAATATCCCGTCGAGTCACGAAACCAAATGATCCGGTAGATCTGGCTAATGAACGACGTTGCTTGACGCTGATCCTCGAGTGACTGAGCCCATATACCTCGTTAGAATGAATACATTCGTGTTAACGTCTCGTTTAGGTAGTTACGCAACGGTAACATTCCGTGAATAGTCTATAGAACGACGGCTACACACGCGCAATGTCCCTAAGTCGGAATGCAAGTGAGCTCTGAGGTGTTGAGTAAATAATAATTTAAGTTCAGTTATGCGGGCACTTCAACCTTAGTTAATTGCTGGACTTGCATGGAGATGGAGGAAGCAACGAATGTACGCATACCGGGTCTAGAAATTATATTATAAACATGAGAGAGAGTGAGAATAAATCAGTGAGCGCGCGAGCGCGCGCGCGCGCGCGCGTGTGTGTGTGTGTGTGTGTGTGAGAGAGAGAGAGAGAGAGAGAGAGAGAGAGAGAGAGAGAGAGAGAGAGAGAGAGAGAGAGAGAGAGAGAGAGAGAGAGAGAGAGAGAGAGAGAGAGAGAGAGAGAGAGAGAGAGAGAGAGAGAGAAGGATGCGTGTGAATGTTCTGATGGTTATCACGACGGACGCTCCAATCGATACTTTATTTCAACACAAATTTATGGTATATGCAGTCGTTACATTTTGTGCCAAGCTTTGGGCTCTCTTTTTGCGAACTTCGTTCTGTAAATCGTTCTTCCATGCGGTCGAACAGACTGGTGGGCATAAGTGCGGTGGTGCACTGCTGGTGAGTTGTTCGCGCCGTGCTTATACCCGCCGCGAGAGTCTCCATCTTACACCGAGGATACTCGAGGAACCTCCAGAAATTCTCAGTGGTAAGCGTGTAAACCCCCTGCTGTTTATGAGCACCGAACGACCGTAAAAAGTCGTTGCCGAGCTGAACGACTCTCCGAATGCCACCAACTACTGACCCGCAAGAGGAAAGGAGAGAAGGTGCGACAAGGGATAGGCTCGGCTCTTCAACTCCAGTGCAGCAGTGACGAGGAGAGGACACTCGAAAGGAAGGCACAGATCAAAAGACGGCTCTCGAGAAGCGACCGGAAAGTCAAAGCTCTTTTGACGAATGAAAAACCCATTAAGGAGTTATACAGAGGTTATATGGGCGTTATGGTGTCCTGTTTTCACGATACTGTCGCAGTCGTCCGGAAAATTCTCTGACTCTCCACTCGTTCCTTTCTCGCCTGAATCCCGGAATCCTTCAGTCGGATGATCCTCGCCTTTGTACTATTCCAAAACGCATTTTTTTTCTCAAGATCATCCGGAAAATTTGATAAACATTGTTGGATCTTCGTACCTACATGTCCACCTATAAAATGTATATCTTTTTTGGAAACTTTTTTTTTAAATCTTTGGAAATTATTAAGGAAGGAAGAGGGAGAGTGCGTCCATTTGGTCTCTCGAGGCACGGATAAACTTTACGAGCTCGTCCCGGTGAACGCGCCAATATATATTGGTAGCGCGACTGTAATTATGCGCTCTCGGGTCATTGCTTTCGTTGATCTTTCCACGAAAACGATCGCCATGGAATAAATAGGTACGTACGCGCGCGCGGTGTGATCATCGATCGATCTTTCATGGCGATCACGTTGGTCGGCTCTTGTTTACATACCTCTTGGCAGAGACCGGTGCGGAATCTGAATTCTACCTTGGTTCGATCTTTTCTGTCCATACGCGATCACCACCTTCATCAGTTTAGTGCATCATTTCGCAATATTACTTCGACAGATGTTTTGCCCCATGGAAGGATACCTTCATCACGTTTCTTTTTAGGCTCGAAGATGCTACGGTGGTTCATCTAATGAAGCAATTTATCGCTCACTTGTGCGATATTTATGCTGTACAGCAGAGAGCCATCTCTCTTTCGTATTCGAGGAGAGGATAGGACATTGAGGAATTTCATTAAATATTCCTATCGGTTACAACAATCGATGTTTCTAAGAAGAATTCCGAATGTTTTTGTAATTTTTTTTTTTCCTTCAATCCGAACCTAGTCAGACCTATGGCAGGAAATTGTGTGAAGGTCCCTAGGAATTCTAGTGAACGAAGCGTTTTGACCCTGCGAAGACACAATGTTTGTAGTAATAATTTACGGTAATTTTAACGCATACGACAAAAGGTATAATTTCAATTTAAAAAACATTTTTTTATTGTCCCATCTCTCCTCGAGAAGGTTTAAAACGACTGTTTTATCGATCGGTAGAAGAGTAATAGTTTAACCACCTGGAAATCCTTTAATAGTAACAATAACACGTTGCCCTTAGTAGCAAACTGAAGATAATGTCATACTTTTGGAATACTACAGCGGCCATTCAATAATATTAAAACCCGACAAAGTGACAGTCGATTAAGGAAAAGTGATCCTTGTTTTACTCTAAACGATCAGAACTGGATTTTCAATACATTGCTAGTATTACATTCATTATATTATATTTACAAGTATACTAAGGCTAACTTGAAATTAATCATAATTATACAGACACGCTAGTACGACTGTATAGTTAAAAAAATGTAATCGTTATCGCTGAAGGCATTTTAAACAAGCTAAACTCAATAATAAAATTTATATTCTGGCACAGCTAAGAACAATAAAATGAAAAATGAATTTAACCAGTGTATATAAAGATTTCGATGTTCGACAATAGAAAGAATTATAATTATAGAAAAAAAAAAACTAGTGGCACTGCTGAAATTGCCAGTGTTGAAACTATTAGTGCAAACTACATGAATTGTAATTTCGTGCACTGTTGGAATCCGCACTCGTTACATTCGTAATATGAGGTTCGTAGAAGTAGTGTTTAGTTGAACCATTCGTTTTAAACAGTGCGCACTTGTGAATTCACTAATAGTACAATTAGAACAAGTGGATTCTTTCTGAATAACAACGTGAGGAAAAAAAATAGACATGGACAGTTTTAAATAATAACGATAAATATTTCTATAGAAATACTGCAACACGGTGAGATTTATTATTATAGTTTTACGTTTATTCTTAATTCGCATGGTGAAATACTAACGATATAAGAATCCTACTAGTTGTATTGTTCTATATCTACTATATATATATATATATATATATATATATATATATTCTATATACTAACGATATAAGAATCCTACTAGTTGTATTGTTCTATATAATAAGATTCCAACGGGACAAAAAATTAAAGGTATGATCTCCATAACCTCGTTTAATCAGAAACGTATACGTCATATGTAATCCGAATATATATCGTAACGAATTGGCGCTTTTTTTATTCTTCGCATTTAAGTAGATTTCTTTGACTTTATTAACTAGTTTCTCCTTTATTTGGCTTTTTATTCCAAGGAACTGCATTATTGCACTTCAGTTGCACTACTTCGCGGAACTTCATACAATCTAACACTTTCATCGAAGCGTCTTCTTAACGTTACTCGCATGACTGGTTCTGTCGTCGCTATCTTTCCTCACATGTTATATACTAAAAGTATGTATAAAGATTCTATACGATAATGTAGCATTGAGGATCTGCATTATTGCACTTCAGTTACACAACTTTGCGAAACTTCAAACAATCTAACACTTTCATCGAAACGTCTTCTTAACGTTACTCGTATGACTGGTTCTGTCGTCGCTATCTTTCTTGACATGTTATATACTAAAAGTGTGAAGATTCAATACAATAATGTAGGATCGAGGAACAGCATTATTGCACTTCCGTTATACTACTATGCGCAACTTCAAACAATCTAATACTTTCATGGAAGCGTCTTTTTACATTACTCGCATGACAGGTTCTGTCGTCGCTATCTTTCTTGACATGTTATATACTAAAAGTGTGAAGATTCAATACAATAATGTAGGATCGAGGAACAGCATTATTGCACTTCCGTTATACTACTATGCGCAACTTCAAACAATCTAATACTTTCATGGAAGCGTCTTATTTACATTACTCGCATGACAGGTTCTGTCGTCGCTATCTTTCTTGACATGTTATATACTAAAAGTGTGAAGATTCCATACGATAATGTAGCACTGACCTCTTCGTAAATAATATTAAAAATCAGTATTGTAACTAATTAATTGGTAGATAAATTGTGAAAATCATTCTTAAATCAACTTCTGTCTTCAGCTGCTCCTTATACCTTTAAAAATACAATTTTTTTACGACGCACTGATTAAAATATATAATTCAGTTAATGCTATCAGTGTAAATACTAATAGGGAACAATAACACCTAACGATACTATTCAGCAATTGATGAACAACAATACATACTCTTCAACTATTATTATTGAACGCTAAAACAAAATGCACAACTGTAAATACTGTAAAAAATGTGTACTATTAGTTGATTTAATATTACAAATTTCTGCATACAAATTGTTTGGACTACGCTATGATTGCAGTAGTACATACTGTTAAACCTCTGTACTTGTGGCTATTTAAGTAGTACCCACTATTACATTCTAACAATTCACACGGGTTAATAGTTAATAATTTAAGCGTGGAAACTACTTATTACTAATGTTACAGTATCATTGCAGTAGTAATTTCTGCTTATAACAATTGGCATTCAAAAGTTACTATTATCATTCCAATAGCTTGTTTTTCGTACGAGTATTTACCCTACAGTCAACTTTTAATAACGTACATACGTATTTATCGTACATATATTTATCATCGTACATACATCTGCCAATTTTGCGGTAATTATATGTAATGCGTTGAGAATTGTTTAAGAAGTATTGCAGTTCGTAACAAAAATAGACGTGAAAGAAGGCTCGACTTACAATAACTTAACCTGTGTGAAAATCACTAGAACCTTAACGTTGCCAATCACAACTTAGTATACTAATTTTTAATCAGTCATAAGCGATGTACGTAACAGTGATGTCGCCGGGATCACAAAATATCGAGATGTACGTATCGTGTGCGTACGCACGCATGCTCGCGCATAGACGGATATTTTTTCTAAACATGATTTCACGACGTTTTGGAACATTTTAAGTATATTACTTTGACTGAAAAATATCGAAACGAAATGTTTTCACGAAAACTTTCATTAGGAAGAAACAAAAAGTATGCACCAAGCTCTGATACATAGTCTATACGAGGTGTGTTAAAAAAATAACGGGAATTTTGTAATTTCACGTGTTGTATCATTCCGATTCGCGCGATTTTTTCGTTGTCGTGTTGGTAAACTTGTCTGGAAAGTTGCTGTTTCGTATTAGCCATATTGGATATTTAGTCTATAGTCAACTGTCAAAGAGGTCACATGTGTTTTGGTAGGATCGACGATTTTGAAAATGGATGAGAGAATTTGTATTAAATTTCTCTATAACAATGGAATAAAGTGCAGTAAAGTTTTAGAAATGTTAAATATTGCGTTTGGTAAGTCTGTTATGAGTAAAACAAGGGTTCACGAGTGGTTAAGTGTTTCCAAGATGGCCGTGAAGACGTTGAAGATGACGAGCGCCCTGGACGCCCCAGCACATCACGAACCGATGAAAACGTCGAAAAAGTGAAAGAAATGATTACGAATTATCGCCGAATCACAATCAGAGAAGTAGCTGATGATGTTGGCATATCAATTGGCTCATGCTATGACATTTTTTCGGAGGTTTTGGGTATGAAACGTGTAGCAGCAAAATTTCGAACAAAAACAGCGGTGAATGGAATTTGCTCAGGAGTCACTAAATGAAGTCAACAACGATGCAGAACTACTAAAACGTGACATAACAGGTGACGAAATATGGGTTTACGGATATGACGTCGAAATGAAGGCTCAATCGTCCCAGTGGAGCCATTCTGGATCGCTAAGATCGAAAAGAGCTCGACAAGTGCGGTCGAATGTGAAGGTTATGCTCACTTTCTTCAATTTTAACGGCATAGTGCACCATGAGTTCTTGCCACAAGATCAAACGGTCAATAAGGAGTACTACTTACAAGTTCGACGCCATTTGCGTGAAGAAATCTGAAAAACATGCCCAGGTTTGTGGTGAAGCAATTCATGGATTTGCACCGCGATAATGCACCTTCTCACCCTTCGTTGCTTGTTCGTGATTTTTTGGCCAATAACAACGCTGTAATGATGCCCCTGCCTCCATATTCGCCAAGCATGGCTCCGTGGGACTTTTTTCTGTTCCCAAAAATAAAGAAAACCTTAAAAGGCCGAGGTTTTGCAAATATAGATGAGATTCAAAACGCATCGCTGAGAGAGCTAAAAGCTGTCCCAAAGAACGAGTTCCAGAAGTGTTTCGGGGATTGGAAAAAGCGCTGGCATAAGTGTATAATATCTATTCGGGACTATTTTGAAGGAGATAACATTGGTGAAGACAAATGAATAAAATTCTTTCCAAAAAACGAAAATATCCGTCATCTTTTTAACACACCTCGTATTTACGTGAAGTACAAATACTTAACTTGTTGTGAATAAAATACCGATGGCTCACAATTTCACAAACTCTTTGTACACGTAAAAAAAGTAGTTGCGATAACTACTTCCGGTATATGCTGCGCCGTAAATTAGTTAAGAAAAACTAAATTGAAAAAGTATCTTCAATTATTTTCAATTGGTTAATGGAAAAATACGAGTACGGTTCTGCTCTTATCACGAGGCGTTCAGGAACGTAACTAATGTCGGCAGTTATGATAAACATTTGGATGATACAGGCAACGTACGCATTAGTTCCCATTTAACAATCACTTTCCTCCCATAATCAACCAGTTTGTTTTTGCTATTAGTCAATTTTTCACAAAGGCAAACGACGCTAATAGTTGACGTGAGAAATGCACGTAAACGGACATTCGGAAGAACATCAAATTCTCGTTGTATTTATTGAATATATGTTAAGTAAATAGTAAAATATTATATATAATATAATAGTAATTATATTATATATATCGATTGGTTGCACCAACCAACGGGTGAGTTGAGGTTATAATTTTAGTTGGTAACTGTTACGACCAATATTCTACGAACGACATTTTAGTTCCTCTAATCAATGAGTAGTTGGCGCTATAACAACAATTCCAATTGGTGGACTGAACCCAATAAATGATTGTCCCAATAACTTTTTTCTTTCCCTGTACTGTTCGCCTTCAGGAGGAAACTAAAATTCGATCAGATTCGATTGTGTCGATGTTTTGTCAAGTATTTAAAGAGATATTTAATTTTTATAGAACGAACCTTGTTACAATTCGTAATTAAATTGTAGTTAATGTTTTATTGCTAACGTCTTTTGCCCAGGTTCCGGTGATTAAATGAAACGACGGAATTTTTTTCGGTCCGCCGATGCTTGTATTTGAGTCGCGTGGACCAGATGTGATGCAACAATACCCTATCAGAAAAAGAGGTCGGAGTATAGTAAGTGCTATACCAGTTAGCCCTGGTTTCTGCCGAGGCATTCGCAAGGAAAAATCACGAGATCCGTGCGCGTGGCTCGTAACGCTCGTAATGACCAGCTGCTGACCTGCTTAACTCCGGAGTATATGGCGAGTTTTACTCGGCAGCAGCTCGCCTACAGAACACCTGTAATAGTTAATACGAACGATATGAAAATTAATTATTTATCTACATAAGTAACTTTTATAACGGATCATTATGCAAAAAAAATATAATAATTTTTCACTATCGCGTACCTTCCTCCTGAAGCAAGTAAAAATCGACAAATATACTTCTTCATAGAGGTAGCATTATAAAATGTGGGCAACTACGTGAAAGCAATGTAGAGACTTGTTTCTCTCAATTTTCCGCCGGAGAATTATCACGCGATCGAATTGTAATATGTTTCAGTTGCACCGAAAGAAAAGATTTTATTGATCGGAATAAATCGGCACATTATGATTTCTTTCATTGAATCAAATAAATATTTAGTTTATTTAGTATCTTGAAATAATTACTTAATTCCAATGATGTGATGATTCCAACTGCGATGATGATATTTTATTGCCTTCAAGTAAACACTTATATCATAGTACTTAGTAAAGAAACGATTTATTTTATTCAAATGAATAATATATTTGAAATTACCGTTTCAAAGAGATGTTTATTTGACAGCATCATGCGCGCTGCCGCTTAACGGGAGACGCGAATTGTTTTTTTCTAATAGTGTTGTACCAAGAGCGCGAAACCGGCGAAACGCCGATTGTTAGATTGTTACCCAAATGTGAGAAGTTTTTGAAAGAGGCTGGTATCCGCGAATACGTTACTATATTCGAAGGTATGTAATAATAAATGAACATTAAACGGATCCTCAAAACTTTGCTCGGTTTATACGGCCAACATTCAAAAATAAAACATAACCTATAATGTAATCATAGATGAGCATTACGACCTACGAGGGCCATTTGAAAACTTTACGGCCTCGTCGTCATAAATTAACTGTAGAAAAAATTTCTTTCGCCGTCCGATAGATGGCCTAGACATATGTAAGCCGTAAAAATTTCAAGTCATTCTGATCATTACTTTGTCTATGGTACGCTTCCAAAGTTGTCAGCTGATATTGTCTGTCAACAATGGGGAAAATTTGAGTATCGCGCAGTAATAAAATTCCTTCATTTGAAAGCGAAAAAGACTCGGGAAATAAAAGATGAGTCAGACTCTGTATACGGTGAAGCCTCCCCTTCATTTACAACGGTCAAACATTCGGTGGCCGAGTACAAATATCGTCGTACAAGCATTTTAAACGAGGAACGATTCGGGCGCCCGAAAACCGCTACAACTGAGGAAATGGTCGATTTAGTGCATCGAACTATGATGGAAGATCGTCGATTAACTGTTAAGGATATTTTTGAAGCTTGTGGGATATCATCCGAACGGGTGCACAAGATTATACATGAAGATTTGGAATATGAGAAAATTATCTGCGCATGGGTGCTGCGCTTGTTGATGATCGACCAAAAGCGCATACGGACGGACATGTCGCGCGAGTCGCTTAGCCTGTATAAAAAAAATCCAGCGGAATTTTTGCGGCGAATGATAACCGTCGATAAAACCTGTGTACACCACCATACGCTTGAGACCAATCAACAGTCAATGCAGTGGATTGTGGTGGGGGAACCAACTCCGAAGAAGGCAAAAGTTGTTCTCTCTGCAGGAAAAGTGATGGCGGCAGTTTTTTGGGGGAGCCGGGGAATAATTCTCAACGATTAATAATTAATAATAATTAATAATTAATAATAATTCCAAATAATAATAATAATTAATAATTAATAATAATTCTAAACGTCCGCATTTGACCAAGAAAAAAATCCTGTTTCACCAGAATAACGCTCAGGCACTACAGAATTTGGTCAGATTCGGTCGAGAGATTTAAAATGTAGGATTTTATCAAAATGCATCCCACTGTCATTATTAGACTGAGCAACAAATCAAAGTTTCAATGAAGTAAATAAAAGTGTTTAGTAGGCTTCGATTCAATTTTCATTGATTCAATGCCACCGCATTTAATACAATTCGTGATGTATTAATTTAAATATATTTTTTTATTGACGGCAAATAAAAGTTTCATAGGCCAAGATTTCTCTGAAATCTCTTTGATTCAATGAAACATCTTCTCTCGGTGTGGTTTCAAATAAAGAATGTAATGGTGGAGTTATCAATATCCCGAAAGTCATTTGCCATTTGAATCTATGACTAACAAATTAATTGTACTTGAATTCTTGGGTCAACAAATCAACATCAAATTTTCCGAATCTTCACAAATATCTTTCGCTGTGTACGTCTAATACAAGATCATTAAATCTTATTTGTACATGATATCTTTAATACTGTTATTTACGTAATTAAACATTTTTTTAAATCACAAGTTGCGAAAATCGCTGAGAATAATCGGCAGGCAAAAGTTAACAGAACGGTGGTTAATCCGACGTTGTTCGGGATATCGGTAACCTGTCGGATTATATTAGTCGGTACGAGGGAACGAAGACCACCAGGTATTGGCCTAGACCGACGCTTAAGTAACCGAGGTTGTTTCGCTTCTTCATCTGACCCTCGTCATTGTCTTCTTATCCCACTCTCTTATCTTTACCAACAATATATTTACTGCCGAAGAAGTCAAATTCATCTTGTCACTGTATCTTATCCGGTAATTACCACGTACAAGCCTCAACTGATAAGAGGGAACCATCGACCTGGTTGGGAGCACTTAAACTTGGCTATTACCCAACTATATTTTGACCAGCTGCTGTTTCCTACGTCATTGCACTAATTTCTTCTCACCCTGTAAACACCATTGCTATATTTACCCTGCCGTTTTCTTGTAAAGAGTGTCTCAAAATTCACGCAAGATTTGAATTTTGCGTCATTTGTGCGGTAAAGTGTTGCCAACGAAAATAAAAGACAGCGTGACAGCTGACAGTTCAGGACTATTAAAAATGGAGCGCTACACGAAAGAACAACGCGTTTTCATTGTTGAGCAAAATTTTAAAAATATTTAAGATTTGGCAGATACCGTTGGCAATTTTCATACAAAATATGGTCGGAATAGTGATTTAACTTAGTCAACTGTGAAGAGATTAATTTAAAAATTCAGGGAGACTAGATCAATTAGTGATCTTAGCCACTCTGGCCATCCTTCAACAAGTCGTTCAACACAAAACTTCATGGAAAACGGTCATGGAAAATTTCGACAAAATTTACCCGATATGCTATTCCATACATAACCCTATACTGTATGCTTTATGAATCAATAAAAAATGCACAATTTTTAATTAAAAACCTGTGTTTTCTATCAAAATTACTTCTTGCGTGAATTTTGGGACACCCTTTAGTACGGAAGTCGAGAGGAGACAAAAAAGAATGTTACCATTGGACATATACAAGCCTGAAAAATGCTTCCGCTTTTCACGAATATAGAATTTAAGAATAACAACGGTGCGGGCTAAAAGTTATACGCGGAGAGATAAGGAAAGACCATGAAGTTGTCATAAAACGAACGTTAGCGACACAATGCGACACGTTTCGAATGGTTGGGCATTCGGTTGACGTTTCAATAGCGTCAAGTCTGGCCTTAAGAGGATACGGTGTACCTCCACATTCATTCGCTCGTCCTCGCCCTCGTAGTTGTCCGAAAAACCTCAAAGAGCTGGTCATCGTGAAATTCGGAATTATTTCCGTTGCCCGCTTTGGGCAAACATTGAGAGCTGTCTTCGGAGTTTGACTCTGTGCTGGCGTGCGCCTGTTCCTCCGGGCGGCGGCAAAGCACTGCGCAAAGGTGCGAGAGTGTGTACACCTCTTATAGCCGGCGGATTTGAGAGTCGAGAATCGAGAAGCCACGCTCAGGACAGACTGTGAGCTGGCATGTGCGGTCGGACGCGCGTAGCTCGCGACAATGCGTTCTCAAAATATTTATCTTTCCCGTTGTGATCGGGGCATCCGGGCTGTTGGTCAGCATGAATGGCTTCGGTAATCTCGTTAACCGCTGACAATGGGGCTACGAAATTCAGTTTGACTCCAGAGTTAAGAGTCACCCGCTCCTAGAACCCAAGCGACTTCCTAGAGAAATATACCAACTATACATAAAACTATTTTCATCTTCGACTTCGTTTTTGTCCTCTTTTCATAGTAGTTTTGTCATCGTTTCAGCCGCTAGTGCTATCCCTCTCTCTCTCCTTCCCTCCGTCTCTCTTATTTTCAATCTCAGCGCGATGTTTCTTCCTTCGTCGTTTCTGTCTCTTGTCTCCCTCGCTCTTCGTAGATTTAATTTTCTGATTTTTTGTCTGGTTGAACCAACTCTTGGTCCTTTCGAGCTTCAACTCTGCGCGCGATCCAACGAATGTTCGCTAAGCTGGCGAGAATCCCCGTGGCGTATTTTCCGGGAGATCGAACTTCTGCGGCAGAAAGGAGTTCCAGTTCCTAAACCTGAACGCGCGTCTTCGAACGGGATGCCTCCTCGTTCTGCATGAACGTGCGATGAATTCGTGGAAGCTCGGTGGTAGACCAAAGGCGAAGAAAAGAGGAAAAAAAACAATCCCTCAGTCGCCGGACGATCTCTTCTAATTGTATCATAATTGAGTACAGTCAGGCATACGTATTCTTCTTCTTCTTCTTCTCTTTCTTCTTCTTCTATTCCGTATGGTTCGATCAGCTTGATTTTAGGAGACCCAACCTGGCCACAAACTGCGCATACTGGTCAAGGCTCGATTTAACGATTAATCGTATTTTGTTACTGCCACTTTGATCATGTCGTGGTCTTTCTTTCTTTTATATTTTGTAGTTGCATTATGTTTGGGTGAAGAACCTATTTGGCGCCATCTTCCAGGCAATATTCGTAAACGAAGGAATTCATCAGTAATTTTCCATGAATTAATATTTGGTCGTAAGCCTGAGAAGGAAGAAGAAGAAGAAAATCACAGAAAAATCGAATCCCAACCCACTGCATGTCGTAGTTTGCCCCAGGTTTATGTATTCATCCAGCTCGGCTACGCGATCGAGTTCATAACCACCTATTCGACGGAATACATGTACTGAACTTGGAGAAATTCTTTGCGAGCGTGATATTACATGTCCATAGCTACTTTTCGTCTATTTGCTGGTGCAGACTTCCTTTGAGTAACTGGGCTCCCTTCTTCGTGGAGTCAGTCGAGTTTAAGGAAAAAAGGAAGCTAGTTTTCGTCCAGTTTCATATATTAAACTATAAACCATCCATCCATGCTTGTAGAAGTAATTGTCGTTAGACGGCCAAAAGTGTCTACACAGGAGCTTCGTGTCCCCGTTGAATAAGTGAATTTGTCCGCTCCCGAGTCAAATACGTAATGACCGACAGTATTTTGTCAAGCACATTTAAATGTATTACCAAGTGCGTCGATTACCCTCGACCCCGAGGGTTCATCTTTTGTATAATTTGATTCGTGTTATTTTTGTGCGAATCGTCATTAGCACGACAGAAGCAAAGTAGCAATAACAGTAGCAGAAGCGCAGGCGATCCTGCATAACCAGTAGCCTTCCGTGAATCGGTTATGATGCCAACGAAGCGTGCAGGTATCCCGAGGACATAGTGTGCGAGTGCACAGAGGTAGGTAGAGTGCAACGGTGGCTAACACACAACTGCAAAATCGCGGAGACCGACCGCAGCGTACATTACGAGCGTTTCACCGCTTTTCATGCGCTTGCGTGCGTGCATCTTGATATTACCCCGCTACTCGACCCAACAAGGCCCTAAGAGTGGCCTATTCGAACACAAAGTGAATAAAGAGAGAGAGACAGGGTGCAGAATTCTACCTTTTTCTCTTGGACCCTTTGCATCCTTAGGCGGTATACTGTTATATTATATGTTTGTAGTATGTTCGTACAGTTCAGCAGCTGACAAGAGTGTAGCAACTGTCCCGAGGATATAGACAATCATAGCTATTATCTCTTTCAAAATTACTAATAACAGGCTCTGAAGAGCTACGCTCTTTCAAAAGGACGATCATACGAAGATGAACAAATTAAAGGCTGCTCGATAAAAATTAAATACTTCTCTTAAGCATCGACGAAGCGAATTGTGGTTCAATATCTTGATCTACAAATTGTCAGTTACATCGAGTGCAAAGACTCGAGTGTAAGTCTACAGTGTTGACTCGAAGAGGATGAAACTACGGAGTGTCCTCCGTCATGGGTGGCACACGACAATTATTCCCGTCATGCGAGCCTCAGTAATAAAAGTTAAACATGCCTAACCATCGGTACGTGACGTCTGCCTCATTACCTCAAGCTCATCGATGCCAAGACGCTTCGACATTGCTGTGGCTGTTATTAGCTGCAGCGCACAATACAATCGTGTGGCCAGCTACGATTTCCGGTGATCCCAGCCGAGGAAACACTTCTTCGCGATGCAGTGAATTATAAACGAATCAAAATCCTTTCTGTTATTGCAACTATGATTTAACCGGAGTGTGATTAAAATTAAATGACCATTTCATTTGTAATCTATGGAATTCTTGTTGGCTTTTAGTACTTTTGCTATTTTTAGGTACTCGAAGCGTATATAATAACGAATTGAAACCCTAGAACGGCGCACTTTCGAAGTCGGTCAGTAAATAAGTTTTCTATTCACACGAATTTTGAAAAAATCTTTTGGTGCCACTTACAATTTGTATAAATTAATGAATTAATTATAAATTAAATATCAATCAAATGTAATACAATTTATAATTGTATTTGTATTATTATTGATTGTATTAAATTAAATGTAAATTAAAGTTTTCAAGGATTTGTCAAGAGTACGATATCGAGGCAAAAAATCATTCTTGTAATTTATTATTTCAAGCGAATAAGAATTTTTCTTATAAACTTTAATAATTCCGTGTTTATTACACCAACTATCTCGATTAAGGGCAAGAAAATCGTAATTTTGCGTTGGTCAACGTCCGAAATAAGTTTTTTCCTTTCTTATTAAATAGAAAGTATGCAAAAGGAGAAAATATTGGAAAAAATCGACTGTCAGGTTAAGGTGTAAATACATATTTTGAGTACACGAGAATACAAAAAAGCGTTCACTTATTTCTGTCTGTCTGTCTAAATGACGTTTGTTCTTCCGTCCGTCCGTCCGTCTCTCCGTTTGTCTGTGAACATGAACTTTTTAAACCAGCCGCAGATCGCAGCGAAACTTTATTTGTGTTTTCTATGTATACAATATAGATTTGGTATTAAAATTCGAACTGAAACACCACTCCTTTTAATATTTTATTCCAAAGGTGAAAAAAAATGTAAATAGTTTATTTTTGGTCCACAGACTAATTAACATATAATAATGCTTTGGTCTGAGACGTAGAGAAAGATTTACATGCAAATAGCTAATAAAAAAAGAGTGATTAAGTACAGCGGTGTCTTCGTTACCTTACGTAGTCACTCGATTGAAAAGGAAAAACAAAAAAACAGCGATAAAAAATGTGCATATAAAAATTATTACCACAGAGTGCGCGTGATCTTAGGGATACCTTTACCAGAATATTGAGGGCGAGGGGCGAACGGGGAAGGAGATCGTCTTAACGCATTAGTCACCGTGCGGGAGAGAAACTTGCGTCAAGCGAGTAAGCTGAAAATAAATAAATGCCCAAAGTCTCTCGTTTATTCGATTGAACTCAAGAAAGTAAACCGTTAATCGTCACTAAATTTGAACATAATTTGTCTTAAAGTTTTTTATTTGTATCAAATAGCAATTAGTCGAGAAAATTGCTACATTCTATATTATTCTCCACCTCCTTCCGATCGATTCCTACACAATTTTCCGTGCATATTGTTTAAAAAAACTACAACATTCGATATCGAATTTTTTTAATTGAAATAAAATCGGTGTTTTTTTCTACGAACTAACGAGTTTCCAACACAATCGAACGGAAGCTCCTTTTGTTAGAGATATTCTTAAGACTTTTTTAATACGAAATCTATTGACGACTATGCACACTGAATGTTATACACAAAAAATTGCGCAGATGGAACAGATTTCACGTTGGGATATATTGTCGTTATTAACAAATATGTACTTACAGTGTTTATCGCTGGTATAACGTTTCAGGAAAATAGTTTGTGACCATATGTAAAATCATTTTACCCGGCTGTCACCTATGAATCTACGAACTATAATTTTCTATAATTTTATTATGAAAAGTCCCAAGAACTCAGCCTTTCAAACTATTAAAGTAACTATTCAGCAGGGAGTCTCCAGCGACAATAATATCGCAGAGATGAGAGGACAGTCCATGGCTAAAGCCCATTTTATAGAACGCCATTTCGTCAGCACGTTTTGTAGCATTAGAGGAAAATCGGACTAGATAGGTCAGGGGGCAAAATGAAAGAAATGCCTTTAAAAATCGACGATTGCGCTAAACACTTTGCCATTCTTAGGTCATACTCATCTTAACACAATACAACTTTACCATAATTAATTTAGAGTCCCTCATAAAATCTCAATCCGTACATAAATTTATCAAATAATACCGAACAAAAATTACGTTAACGCTTTACCTATTTGCCAAAAATTAGTTCTGTCGGTCGAGTACATTTTGAGAGACAAAAGGTTTCAATTTTTCGAGGTCTTAACACACGCTCACACTTATTCACACATTCCAAGAGAGAGAGAGAGAGGAGAGAGAGCTGACCATTTGTAAGATTTTTCTTGCGTTTTGTGTAAAAAAAAGTGTTTAAAATGCAAGCCATGGAGTTACTTCGGGCAATACGACATTTTTCAAGTGCAGCACATGTAAATAATTAATATCTAACTCTGTCTATATTGATATTGAACCACGGTTTTAAAGACAAACACTTTGATTATATGTTTTAATCCTGACCAGACTCGCGCCGACTCCAGAAAATATAGTTGACACACAGAGGTCGATATAAATGCTTGCCCCACAGAAAAGTAATGATCGAATTTTATAAAACTTCTACACAAGCTGATACAATGGCAAAATTTAAAGAATTTTTGTACGGTGTCAAATTTTTTTTTTAATAAGTGATAATTACCCCACGTGATCTACCCCGTCCTTTTCCACACTATGTCTCGTATTTTGTGATGTGACGTTAAAAATTCTAGCTGTATTACAACTTAGATTACAATTCTTGTACGAAATTTTAACAATATTGTCTCTATCGGTTCGTACTTGAGCCTAGTAGTTTCACGACGACAACTTTACACCAATTCGAATGAGATCAGAAAGTTACGAGTTGTGATTACGCCACTCAAATCTTTTTTATCTCTCGTCGGAGGCAACGGCGATATCTTTGCTACGAATGTACGAGAGAACATATCAGCAGTCTCATAAGACATTATCGTGCACGCAGCCTCGAGTGCGTACAAGAGAGGCGCACGCGGCATTATCCATAAATAATTCATGGGCCTCGTCGTGTCTCGAGCTGTAATTTGATTGCGGAGGCGTCGGTTAAAACTTTGGTACACCTCTCGCATCGCTGCCGTGGTTATAACAGTTTCGTGGGGGATTCGCGCGCGAGGAAGACCATAATGGCACCTACACAAAACGATTGCGCGTAATCCCTCTGTATATTCGTATAACTAAATATTAACTTCGTGTATCTGAAGAGCGCTTTCAAGAATACAGTAACGTGTGAGAAGTCGCGAAGAGCGTACGCTGCCCGCGCGCGCGAATTGCTCCTTCTTCAAGGAGGAATAGAGGAGGAGAGAAACGCGGAGAGGCTATCGTCCCGGACAATCGCACCATTGTTGCCCGACCGCGTGCCCGCAGTACCTATATAATTAACGATACGATCTCCACGGGATTATTCATTTGCAGCCGATCGTGTAGACTCGAACCGCGCCCGATCGACAAGCCCCACTCGCCTCTGTACCCTTTTCTCGGGTGAATCTCGTTCTGTATATGCAACCTCAGATTCTATACAAACCAGAGAAACGAGTCACAATCATCACCTTGGAAACCCTCTCGCGTGTTGCATTTCTTTCGATCTGTCGGAATACATTAATCTCTTTTTGCTTGCCATCCCGGAAACCAGTGTCGTTCCGTGAGAACGGATATTGCGTCATTGCGAAAGATAGCTCGTTTAACCGAGAGCTTTTAATGTACCGTGATGCTCTTTGGTTTCTTTTCTTTTTTCAACGGATTACAAGCATCTTTCCGGATTTGCTAGTCTCCATAGCTACCAGTTCCATTAGATTTTATTTTATAGCAAGACTCAGTCTATTTTGTAGCAATACTGTAGCTACTAGCTCAGGACGATTTAACAGTCTGAAGACAGCAACCTGGAGTAGTGCTATAAGTTGCTCGTGGATACGTGCGATGCCTTACACAAGTGGCAATTACGCATGTATCAAATATATAATATAGTAGGAGTTCTCCTCCTCTTTGCGCTTCGCGAAGTCCTCCGCCGATCGTTGTTTGATTTTCCTCTGATCGTCTTGTATTTTTCTCACGTTGGTCTTTCCAACCTCTATCGTTGTGTATTTCCTGCTGATCAATTTATTTCCCTTTCGTTTTTAATTTTTTATCAATCGTTTTTATTTCGTCGTCGCATACGAAGTATGTAGAAGAGAAAGTATTGTGATTCAAAACGAAATTGATAATCAGATAATGGTATAAATACATGTTTTGAGTATTCTAGATTACAAAGAAGCATTCACTCATTTCTGTCTATCTGTCTGGAAGCATTGTCCAGAAACACAGTAACTTTTACAAGAGATTGCGTACCACTGCGAAACAGACATATACGACTGCGGTGCCTTTTTCTGTCACTCAAAAAATTTCGTAGACAGAACAAATTTGACGTTGGGTTAAATTGTGGTTATAAACACATATTTACTTAATCGCTGGCATCCATTAAACTCGTTCGTAGACGTATTTCAAATTATTTTATTCATCCATAGACGAGGAATCTTCGCACGCATAACTTTCATTAACTTTGATATGAAAAGTACCGAGAAGTAAACCCGAGCTGTCAAAGTATTGAGGTTATCATTTGTCAGAACGCCAGTGGCGACAATAATAAGTCCCGGATGAAAAACAGTACATTGCGAGAGCCCATTTCATACAACGCCATCTCCCGAGTACGTTTTATAGCTTTACGCTGTGTCTTCTATTTACTAAAACAACGTTTAAAATTTCTAATTGCGAACATAGATTACAGTTACTCAATGAAATTTTGAAATTTCTATTCATATCGTTTGTTACCCTGCTCCAGTAAATCTACGGCAACTAATTTACATGAATTAAAATGTGATCACAAAATTACAAGAGGTGATTACGCCATTCGAGTCTTTTTTCTATTTCGATCATCTTTTGTTTCCGCCGCTATGATCCCTTTTTACCTCTTTCAATTATCTTGTCCCATCTTAATTGATCCCCCGCCTCCCTGAAGTATACACATAGCATGACTATTATTTACAATTTCTAAAACAATGTTAATTGTCCGATTTATCCGGAATTAGCTACTCCGGGATAGTAGCCATTTCGGGAGTATTGCCACTCTGAGATTCAAGGTCACTTCGGGACACTTATGGAGGGTTGAAAGTGGTTTAACCTCATTTAACCGACAACGACAATTGAACTGTGGTTCCAACTGGGTCAAAAGAGGTTTAAATAAATCTAATCTCTAATAATAGATTACGAGGGCGCTTAGCGCCCGAGCTTATGGAAACAATCAGAAGAGATAATTTTATAATGTGTAGCGTAGATGAGGGGTTGGCGCGTGAAGCGCGCATGACCCTACTTTATATGTATACAAGTTAGTAATCGAGCTGTATATTGTCTCACTCGAACGCTCGTTGCATGATACGAATACCAAACACTTTCGAGATAAGAATGTATTTTCGACAGACTCCGGCATAATGCTATATAGCAGCACTTCTTTAATCATCCTAGCATCTGAGTACCATCGTTCCTTGCCTCTTTTAATTATTTTCCTGTATAGGACGTCTACGTTTTTCTCTATGTCCTGTACGTTCTGGGTTCATAGCTGCTACGTCCACCTGAACACGAAGAGACACTCTTGGAGTACGAGGGCCTTCCTCAGTTTCTTCCTCCGAGTGCTCGAGACGCGCAACACTCGGGCCATTAGTCCATTAGGCAGGTTGGTCACACCTCAACCGTATTTTACCAACGCGTGCGTCTCCTTCAGCTTTGTTTACGATGGCCCTGTGGCGCATCATGACTGCAACCCTGCTGCAGCCTCGGACCTACATAGGAGAGAAGTTGAACTGATGGCACTCTGGCTCGGTGCGCGTACTCACGTGCAATGATCAATCGACAGCTTCCCGGTAGCGTCGGTCATCGCGCGCGTCTAACGCGCCGTGGCGCGACTACTCGCCGCGTGCAATAACTCGCGTCCATTGTCCTCGTGATTAATAAGCCATTCGTAAAAGCGAGACTCCCTCGCGCGTAAAACGAGCCCGGTTGCACTACCTCGGAGACACTTACCCGTGCATAGCGTGTACCTCCCGATACTTCTTCTTTCTTCGTCTTTTTCATGCTTCTTCGAGTACTCGGCAGCATTACGACGCGACGTCCGATGCTTGCACCTGTTCTTGGATTCGATCATCGTCTCGGCACTCGACGACGCTTTTCCTGGTAACACCCGTTGTTCCCTCGACTAACTCGAGATATTTTGTTCGAGTGGATGACTGACGCGTGGCTACCTTGTTGAATATCTGATAGGGACTCGTGATTTAGCGATTTTGTTGTCGAGTAACAGCTTTTGTATCTTTTGACCGACTGGACTGCGTCTTGAAATTATACTCGAGTAGAGTCCCCTATCTATGCGCCATAGAAAAATAAGTACAGCATGAGTGATTAACGTGAAAAATCATTAATAGCAAATTATTTGCAAATGGTTTATGGTACCTACTAAAGCCAATCCGAAGATGTGTATTTACGGTCAACTTTTTTCTAAAGTATGATTAATACCACGTTTTGTACATTTATCGCGCATGCCCGCAACTAACTTTTTTCTACTAATTCCAACTGATTATAGACTAAACTCTATAAGCGCGACTTTACACAGAAAAATTCAACACATCACCAACTCGACACATATAATCGACGCCGATAAAACCCTTCGATGGCTCAATTGAGCACAAACCCAACTCTGAACTAAATTTATATTAGTTCGGTACAAAAAATTTGGCAGAACTGAGTACAGATACAATTAAAAACGCGTCAATTCGAATATGCAGCAGAATAGTTATACCGACCGCTCATGATCTTGTCCCGATCGAAACTGGAAAATGAATTCAACTCAGGAACAACGACCATTGCAATTACAGAGTAGTTTCTTAGTTAAAAAATAACGTGATGTCGAACTGAAAATATAATAGTTTATTTTCTCAATCGAAACAAAAGCAGGAGCGGTTACTAAAACTATTCTCTACCCTACGCTTTCAAAATGGCGCGTGCCCTGTTATGCCAAACCTCTTTTATCAAACCAATTTTCTGCGTAGAGTCGGGTCTGGGCTCAGTTGAGCTATGAGACCGTTTCTCTGCGTCGAGTCATGTCACAGAAAAGTTCTTCTGGATACAGTTGATAACTTGTTAAGATCGAATAAGTATCGAATTGGTAATGTGGTGAGTTCTTCTGCGTCGTGTCGGTGGTGTGTCGAGTTTCACCAAAGAAAGTTTTCTGAGTTTTTCTGTGTCGAATCACGCCATGGGACTTTTTTTTCTGCATTGAGTTCGCGATGTGAAGTATTTTTCTGTGTATAGAGTTGCATGTGTAAAGGGTCTGTGTTCAGTCGGAATCTCTAAAAACGTGGCGCTGCCCGCATGCCCCACACGCGAGACGCATACGCATTGGGCACACACATCTTGATCGCGAATTACAGCGAGAAGTGCATGCCTCGCGGACGTTTATGGAGTGGAGCGGTCAATGAGAACGAGAAAGAACGAAAAGCGCCAGTCACTCGGTTTCTGCCTTGTTGCTTGTGGTAATGCGGGGTAGCACGAACTATCGATCTTCGGGATTGGTGTCCGAGTTACCAGGAGAACTCGATACACCCTTAACTCACCAGGCTCTCGACGCACGCTGTGCTCGGTGAACAGCACCTATATACTCTACTTACTGCTTTGTAACAGATGTATGAGCGTGCGCAGGGCATGCGGTACTGCCTCAGGTATCATTCTAACGAAGCGGTAGATAAAGCCCTCGCCACACCGTATTTCAACGTCGACATCTACAGCTGCATCTACGACAATTTTGTAACATCATTGTAAAACCTATTCAATTAAGAGGAGGATACACCTTCATTTTCAGGTCAATCATGCATCAGTAGTACAGGTTTAGCAAATTCGTTTCTAAGATTTTTTTTTATGAGGAACTGAACGAAAGTAAAAAAAAACTTTAAAAAACATCATGTTTTTCACCAATTTCACGAATTTTTTGTTAAAAATTCGATTTTTCGCGAAACTGATACACTCATTTTTTAAGTACGCTGTTTCGCGTTTTCGAAAAAAATTAACGACCCCTAATTTTAATATCTTTTATTTATTAGGCATTCGCTCTTTTGAAAGAGCGTCTACTATTTTTGCCTTCCTCAAAGTGTCTCGTTCGCTGTCCATCAAGAGTAATATCTCCGGAATTATTTAACCGATATGGTTCTCCTTGATAGGACTTCTTAGTCTTGGTATAATATTATGGCCCATGGCATTCAAATAAATTTAGCCCAGTCCAAATTTGGAATTTCTAGAAAAAAAAAACACAATGATTTTTAACTAAAATTACTACTTTCGTGTCCGTACGGAGTCAGAACGTAGCAACACCTCAACGGTTTCAATTGTCCTTTACACTGTTCTCTTACATGATAAAAATAAAAATTCGGACACAGTCTAAATCATTTCTGATAGCTAGAAATTTACAAACCAATAAAAATAAGGAATTTTCGTTATTTCAATTTCTTGAAAATGCGTGATGGACATTTTTTTTATAATCACACATTTTCTTCATTTTAATGTGAGAAAACTATTCCTAACTGAAATAAAAATTAATGTTTTCCGAAAAAATGTTATACAAACGCTCTTGGAGTCTTCGTTGGCACTTTAGCAAATAAGTTTACGCAGCATCGGAATGAAAGGCGAACACGACAAAGCGAACTTCGAAGCAATAAAGTATATTTAAAACTTGACGCGCGAACAAGTTGACCCAAATAAAAATGGAGCAAAACTTCCTAGGCACTTGAGGCATCACCTATAAGATCTTCGATTTCTGAAATAAAGTACTTTTGAATCAGGTATTTAAATGTATATAAATGTACATTGTAAATGTGAATACGAACGAAAAGCGTAAGTATACTTTTCAAGCGAAAAGATTTATTTCTAGGTTTTCATCACCACAGTCAATTAAACACTGCGATGTTTAGTACATTTTAAAGCAACAAATTATTATTATTATTATTATTATACATATAAGTACATAAAAAATAGGTGATATAAAAATAAGGGGTCGTTAATTTTTTTTCTACACGCAAAATGACGTAATTCAAAATTTAACGAATCGATATTGAGATAATTTGAATTTTTCTGAAAAACAAATACATTCAAAACTGGTCGTTGAATTGCTGGTAAAAAACCAAACCCGTACAATGCATTATATACCTTAAAATGAAGTTGTACCCTTCCTTGAAACGCCGCATATTAGAAAAATGAAATATTTCAGTAGCATATCGACAAATCTATTTAAAAATTTGACAAGACATTATGTTCCTACTCGTGAGATCTTTCAAGGATATTAGGTATTATAATAGTACGATTTTTAAGAATCCAAAACTCACAAATATAGGCCAAGTAGTAAAAAAAAATGTAATATTCGATATTCTTTAAAAATGTTAATCTTGTATAACACAAAAAAAAATCGGTCATAGATATGAGTCAAGTATAACCTCCCAGTCTAGAAAATTTTCATTGGAATGAGGACCGAAGCGCCTTCAACTTTCAATCTCTACTGAACTACGGTGTGGATTTTAACCATCCGAAAGCTATATGATACTAGGATTTCGTACGGCTTGGGTGCTACGCACCCTCGCACCGGTTCGACCCAAACACACCTTGCCCCGGACTTCCCACGTTGACCTCTCTTCCTGTCCCGATTATTGACCCGTGACAGTGACAATCCTTCGATTCCATGATGAATTCGACACCGCTCGCCTCTTTATTTGATAGCCAACGTGATGCCGCTCGCCCTAAACTTGAAATTTAAATACATGACACTTGCCATGTAATGCTTTACTTCTTTTTGACACTCGACGTTAAATGCCTTGTACATTTTTAACACTTGACGTTAAATGCCCGGCAGAGTTTTGACACTTGACGTTAAATGCCCCGCAGAGTTTTGACACCTGACACATGCCCTGTACATTTTTTGACAGTTGATATGCAATGCCTTATATATATTTGACACTTGACATGGAACACCCTATAAATATCGATTCGTGTAAAACGATGGCAGTAGTAGCAAGGTCATTTTATAATAAAGAGAAATAATATCAAAATGGCCCACGTGCTTTTTCTTTCACTCCACCGTGAGCGCTCTGAAGTTAGATGTAGATGAACGATTATAGTAGGAATGACGGCCATCTTGTGGCATTTCGATATACATAACAGTGTTTCTCATACATTTTTTTAAAACGCTTTTATCTTTCTAAAATATCACCTAATATATGCAATCTAGGATAAAAGGTTACGATACACAGAATCGGTATACCCAGTTCTGTTAAGACATAGTATTTATCCGATTTGGAGAACATCGCACGTATAGAAACTGGCATATTTGCGCCATGCCAGCGAAACGCATACCCCCGTCGGGAGAATAAAATGGATACTTTCAACCAGGTTTTTTTTTTCCACGTACACCGACATTCATTACTGACAGCATTAACACTCTTGAAAATTCTGAACAGGCCTGGAACTTTAAGACGAGGCACGTATTCGGCTAAATATTTAATTATTCAACCAAGAAGTAGATAAATGCCTCGTCAGGACGCTCTTTTATCGTTGAAATCTATACAGCTAACAGAAAATAATCAAACGTCCGTAGTAAAATCCGTTTTATTAAATACGACAAATTACACGTGTCTGTCTTATACGATTTTTGCTGCGTAGATAGTCTCGCAAATTTAAGACGCTTTAAGAGATACGTATTTGGTAAAATGTTGCTCCATTACGTCGTTTTACCGAGTAAATGATTATAATAGAGTTGGTCAATCCTCTAAACCGAGAAGTACGTCGTAAGAACACCATTTTTGTGTTAAAAACCTGTTCGTTGTATTACCAACCCAACACGTCTCGCTTACATCTATATATAGAGGCACTGTACCTACCTACTGACCTCGAGACGTAAAAAATAGAAGCGTTGGAATAATAAGTTCTCCGCGGCTGTTGGATGTAGATAATATCTTGGTAGTTACCACTGTAGGTATAGAACATTACATAGCATCGTAGCTGATATCATTAAATGGTTAAAGTAACTATGCACTTAATTTCTCGTGCGTTCCCCCAACGACTAGCTCTAACTTGCTTATATGACGCTGTAATGTCCCGACGATCACGTGCGTCGCAGTCGCTATAATTCTCTTCGGACTATAAGAACATCTCGCCTCGTGTAGAATAATGGAGCAGAGTCGAATAAGCCACCCCAATTGAGCTAAAATTTACCAGATTTTACTAGATGCACTCGATATAACTGAATTGTCGGATGTGGAGTGTTCAATTTTATTGGAATACTGGAATTTATTGGTACGTTGTGACGATAACAATCTAACATTGAGAAAGTTTAATGAAATCTCACAAACTAACCGTTGACATCGTGGCATAACGAGACATCAGAGTCGAAAGTCTTCTACAATTGCAATTTAAATATATTCGATCATGATAAACATTTTTTTTTATTTTTTAAACTCCCGACTAAAAAAAACTATAATAAACAGGACTTTAGCTTTAAAAAGTTTTCTTATGAAAATAAATCTTACAATGATGAAATAAGTTCCGATGTTATTTTAGTTTATTTAGTTATTATTTATATAAATTACAATAATTCATTAACCGCTGCCACTGTAGACGGGAGACGTCTTCTTTTGCGTTAGAAAACGTCCATAATGTATACAATTGTTCTTTTAAATTAGAGACCAGAGGCCGGCATGTTTCTTGATATGTAAAAGATGGTTGCAATATTTAGAAGCCTTCTCCCGACTGTAGTGATAGCGGTAAATTAATTATTGTAATTTAAATACGAAGTTAACTAAAATGACATCGGAACTTATTTTATTTTTCGTAGATTGATTGTCATCAGAAAATTTTTTACAGCTAAAGTTTTCTTTATTGTAGTTTTTTGCATTGGGGAGTTTTTAAAATAAAAAAAATTGTCTCTTCTTACTTTTTAAAGCTAGTTCAATGTGACTTTCTACGGCATTTTAATAATTTTTATTTATTTTTATAGTTACCTTATTTTTTCAAAATTAACCAGTTAAATAATTTTTAATAATTCTATTTTATTTAATCGTTTAATCATTTATGCACTCTTGTATTTAGAATTAAAGCAACAAAAGAAATTAGGAAAGTATATAGTGATTACCATTTGTAATAATTTATTTTTATTTTATCACTCAATCATTTTTGCACTCGTAATATACGAGTGCAAAAATCGAATTGAATCGACAAACGCGATTAGAAAATTGCGTTGCGTTATTGTTCATTTCTAGTTGTTAACGTATGTCTGATGTGCTACAAACTTATTAAAATTTACGTGTGTAGAATAAAATCTATATGCAAATATTAACTAAACTAGCAGGGGTACCCGGCGTTGCCTGGGTTAAATGGCTAAGGCTCAGAGCTGAGGGTTTACAGTTTTCCTTCTGTCCCCACAGTTTAAAGTGCTTCTTGATAAACAATATTTACTGTCTTGCCTCCTGGTGCAAAAATGAAGAGATTTTTTGGAGAACCTACTCGAGAGCAAGCTACATACAGTTGCCCATGAGAGAAACAGGGACTCTCAAGATGGATTCCAACTACTTTAAGAGACTGTCCTTGAGACTTGTTAATGGTCGTGGCAAAAGAAGGTTTGACTGGAAACTGAAGTCTTTTGAAACCAACGACATCTTCATTAATGACAGGAATGCGGGGAATGAAAACAGTCTCCTTCTTTGCACAACCTGTTAAGATGACAGCCTCAATCACATTCTGATGAAGTGTTTTAACACACAGTCTGGTGCCATTGCACAACCTTGGAGCATCCAAGTTTCGTAACAGAATAATAGAGCAACCCACCTTCAGCACCAAGTGGTGAGGTGGCATGCCTGAAGGATTAAGAGAATTAAGGAATTCAGATGGATACTGTTCAGTATCCATCTGAAGTTCTGCTTGTTCACTGTCAGTTGTAGTATCAATGGACCTGTATACAAATTCTCCACCAGGGATCTGTTGGAGTATCTTGGAATTGATTTGATTCACAGCATCATTTTTAGGTGCCAATATCGCTCTTTCACACAACCAATCTAGGTTTTTCAAGTTCTGAGCAAGGTCAGGAAAGACATTAAACTGGAGTTCCTGTAGTGACCTTTGACCTTGGATCTGAGGTCATTGATTTTCTTAAACCCTATGTCCTGATCATTTTTTCCTAATTACACTTTTTGACATTCTGCCTCCTTCGGGTACTTTGTGTAGTGCCAGAAACACCTTTTTGCCCCCGGAGCCGACCGCGGAACCCCGATCGGGGTCATGACCCCCCTATGTTGTGGCCAGGGTCAATACACACCCAACCAACCACTTTGGGCAGGGCTAGCTTCAAAACTCTGGGAGCTATGGCTGGACATACATACAGACATACAGACCTACAGAAATATATATTAGATGGCCCACATGCTCTTTATCTCACTCCACGGTGAGCGCTCTGAAGTTAGGTACAGTTGAATGATTGTAGTAGGAATGACAGCCATCTTGTGGCATTTCGATATATACAACCGTGCATCTCATACATTTTTTAAAACGCTTTTACCTTTCTGAAATCTCGTCAATATATACAATCTAGAACAAAAATGGAGGTTACGATCTAATGAATCGATGAATCTGTGTACCCAGTTTAGTTAAGACATCTTTAGCCAATTCGGAGAGCATCCATAACCAAAAATGGATAATTTAAGTAAGAAAAGTACTCACAAAAACACGATGCGTAAAAAACTTGAGAATAGTACACTTGCATAAGCGATTTCTTATACTTACAAACGAGGCGTGTAAATTTGAAATTTTCACATTGCTTCCTCGTGATTCTCGCCAACCCACAGATTCATCTCTATGGGAAATGGTTATCTCAATTCTGGCTTCCTCATAGAGTAAGTAATATGAACATTTTCAATAAAATTGAAAATTTGGTTAAATTGCAAATTTCATAAAGTCTCCTTAAACAATTCTCACCAAATTCAAGACCACGTATCCTTGTTCTCTAGCCAATTTTTATACTAAGTTTCAGTTTGAGAGATGAAAATTTACGAAAGTTAGAGCAAACATTTTTTTTTTTCGAAAAATTAGATAAATTCATGATTCTATAAAATCTGAGCACCTTAATCGATTCTTCTCAAACTTAATACCGAATAACCTTGTTCTCAAGCCTATTCTTGTAGAAAGTTTAAACTCGGTAGCTAAAAATGTACGAAAGCTAAAGAGCGTAATTTCTTCTTTCGAAAAATTCAAACAATCATAAAATGAGACACCCATTAGCGATTTAAGCAAACTAACCGCGGTTGCGACCCAACCTGCGGGAAAAGTTTCAGGATGATCGAGTTACCTATTCCCGAGTCTTATCCATTGCAATTTTACAAGCTCATCACATACACACACTTACGCGCGGATTTTTTTTCTAAATATGATTTCTCGACGTTTTGAGATTTTTTAAGTATTTTGACATCAAACTTCTCAATCAAGATATCGAAAAAAAATGTTTTTCACTAAAACATAGCTTCCTCTGTGAGGGAATAAGAGTTGTGAAATAAACTAAACAACATTCGAAGAACTTATGTCAAGTACATGTTATTTATGAATTACCATAGCGTTCCAGGCCGTGATCGTCATATTCTTAATATTAATTTTGGATGTGTGTCTGACGGTTAGTAAAGATGAAAATTTGCGAAGCATAACTCGAATGGGAATACTTGACGGATAGATTCTCTATATCTCGAATCATTGTAATTTTCGGTTCTAAGTGCTTCAATCAATTAATATTATATTAATTAATCAATCCTAGTTGATGAATTTTTAACAATGAAACTGTGAAAAAAGGACTGTGAACCGATACATGGCAGAATTACAGAATTACGTGGTTAATTACTCTTAAAATTTATGAAAAGATTTTCATTTCATTGTCAGATTTTCCGCACTCATTTTATTTCTATATTTTAAATGATTTTCTGAAAAAACTTCTATTTTTCATGACGCTCTCAAAGATTTTTTCTATAATTCCAAGAATAAGATGTACGAATTTTTCGAAAAAATTCTAACTTCACCCTGCCGACTTTCTCGAGTGCCTGTAAAGAAGATTGAAGCAAGGTTACCGCGACTAAGAAGAAAAAACAACACTCTCTTTTATGGAAAAGTCTCAATATGTCAAGTAGACAAATATAATGCTTTATAAACTCATGCTTTGGTCTATAAACTCACGCAGTGATCCTGGTATCTACGAGCGACGCGAGAGCAAACTCGCCACCTAGCGGAGTAGTGAGTATACGAAGACCGGATTTCGGGTCTGACAGATGGCGTGTTTGATATTTCGCAAGTGTAATACTTCGGTATTTACCAGCAGTGTATTGATGTTAACAAAAACTTTACTGACAAATTGTAAAAAGAGTTTACTCTACAATATAAAATAAAAATACTGCTGTTATTTTTATTTTAGAAAAAAATCGTGTTTTCTTCGGAAAATTTTACTACCGGTACGCGCAATTATGTGAGTTTATAAGAAGAATTGATAATGAGTTGGTAAAAGATAAAACGACCGATTTAAAAAGAAAAGCGGAATCGATATCATCGGTAATACAGACGAAGCTCGTTACATAGAGAACAGGAAAGGTCGTCGCTGAGAATATGTACGAACTTCGTTTGGAATAAGAATATCGGCAAGTGCGCAGGCCGCAAAGCTAAAATATGACACGCAGGGTCTGGCGTTTAAAACTGACGGGGTCCAGCCCTTAGGGATTTTACAAATGCCTGAGTTTACATATCCACTTTGGCCAAAACGGATATATAGGAAACATATTTAAGTCCTTTTGAACGCGAGCTTTGCATCGAATAAGATGAACGATATTTGTGGTAAAAGGTTTTTATAATATGTAACGATTTGAATAATTCGTTTACCTTGTTAAAGAATGTAAGCATAAACCGAGGGAATAACCTGTAAATTTATTATTTAAGATTTTTTTTATTTTATTATTTTATAATTTTATTATAATATTCGTTTATAACTATTCCATTAATCAGAAATAAATTATCTCCGCCATTAGTTAGGATGAGGCTAGTACACGCATGGAAATGATGTAATTCACGAAAAAAACGGGGCGGTGCGCACTTGTTTTTCTCCCGACTCATCGAGCCGACCTTTTCTCTTTCTATTGTGCTGCGCCTACGATCTCATTTTCTCGGTCTCGCACCGATTTTCCCTTTCCTTCCCTCTTGTCGGGTTTATTCGAACTCGCTCACGACCGCAAGAGCGCCGAGCGGGTGGTAACTCTGAGAACTCGCTCGACCGCCCACGCAACCGAGTGAGAGTGAGAAAGCACCATCGCGCAGTGGACTCGGCTCAGTGTAATCGGCTCGCGTGCGAAATCGTCGAACGACCACGCTATCTCGATCCTATTATCTCGTAATTAATAGTCTATTAGCAGCGTCTCGTATCGTGCCTCGTTCGGCACATGACCGAGCGAACCGAGCCGAGAGGCAAACTATGCACTTTGTATAATCACTCGCGAATTAAATGACGCGAGTATAACACGTTGTTCATTCTTATTCTTCGATGTATATAGATAACATAAAGGTAGTGTAGCAAATGTGAGAGGCACGACGAGCTGCTTGCCAAGAGATACCAAAAAAAAAAGTCAATCTTAGAGAACGAAACGAAAATTCTAATTAATTTATCCCGAGAATTTCAGACTTTCTGGCCGACAAGTAAAGCAGCTATACTCGGGCAAGGCCTGCTCGGCGGATTGCAAGCATCGTAATGTCGCAACGAGGAAATCACAGATGCAACGCGAGCCATAAGTCATAACCATTTACCGTTGACACTCTCTGCATCGTTTAACCGGGCGCGTGATACGCGTCGCATACCGAATCGCGCATGTAGTACACGAAGTTATGACCAACGTTCAACGAGGATGCAAACTCACTCGACTGTGCGCGAACGGAGGTAGCGAGAGGAGAAGAGGGTTGAGTGACGAAAAGAGAAAAATATGAGTAAATAAATAGAGAAAAATGAAACGAGACGAGGCTGCACAACGGACGCGCCCCAAGGCGGAAGTGTCTCGCGATATAATACCGCCGCGCACTCTGTGATTGCCGAAGCTTCGTCGTCGAGCCCGGAGGCGCCGATTAATTAGAGAAATAGCACTGTTGGAAAATTAACGATACGACCACCACAAACTATTTCCCGTTTTCTTCCAGGTGGAATTAGTGCGTATAATACGGCGGTTGATGTAACACCGATAATAGAACGACGATGTACGTATGTACAGCCAAAGAAGGGAGGAGTGCCGGTGTGGATAGGTGCGCAATAAAATTGGGCCAGCGATCGGAAAGCGGCGGCAAGGATACAGCACATGCTCGAGGCTCGCGAGTCACTCGCCTGCGATTATCTCCACCAGCAAGCTGGAACGTTGAGAACCGGTAATTGGCAGGGGGTCTTACTTTCGCCTAACTACGGTAACGAATGGGATCAGTTATAGGGACGCGAACTGGCATTTGAATCTCGTTAACGCCGCGCTGGGCTATACCGTACAGACCAGTGATTCTCAATTCCTAATGGCATAAAGAGGAGATCGGAGCGAGCTTGCACAGAGTGATAATGAAATTTTCTGCATTCGAGTACATTTGAGTGATTGGAAATTCAAAAATTAGAATTGTCTCTACACTTTTAAAAATGTTATGTCGAAATCAATACCATTGCGGTGCCTATAATCCTAACACTTACACATACAAGTTTAACGAACACCAATCAATACATACAAGTTTAATTAACAGCAATTAACACCTGTTTTTATGAACACCATATATTCGTTTAAATTTTTATTTAATTGGTATCGACAATATTAATTAACGCATGTTAGATCAATTAACATCACATTGATGTTAATTTTTTAACACTATACTGGTGTTACAAATCGCAGTACATTTTTTTTACAAAAACCCGTTAAAAACATTTCACCACAAGAAATTTTGAATAATTTACGATTATTCAAAGTATAATACATTTCGGTACAACATAAAGATCAATAACGAGAAATGGTTTATTACAAACTTATGGACATCCGTCGTGAGATATTTCCATCCAATACGTCACTTCATCTTGAAGTTTCACTTTTTTACAGACAGATTGAAAATCGGTAATCTATTCCACAGTTCATCACATTTAGAAATTCTCACACATGTGAATTATGATCAGATTCTGTATGTGATGTATTAATATTACGCCCAGCAATCACACCAACGAGACGCAGCACGTTGTCACGATATTCCAAGATACACTGGTCATTGGTTATCATGTTGTCATGTACATCATGATTGACACCGAGCGCGCTAGCTCAAACACGAACGCGTGCGAAGATGGCACTGTCGATCGTGCAATATAAAAAAATCATAACAAATTAATTTAATAAAACTCGGTCTGTGTCAATTTCACACCGTAAAAACGTTAATATTAATACTGAAGTATATAATGCCAACAAAAAATGCACACTGGCGGTGTTTTACACCGTGCACTTTCAAGGATATCCATACCAGAACTAATTTTACGTTTGATTACGTTGGCACTTCGCTAATCAGTAGAAAAAGGACACCGAATTTTTTTTTGCAATTAAAAAACTAATTTTGCGGACTAGTTGAAAAACTGCTAAAAAGCAATGCAAGTCGAAATTTACGTAATTTTACGTAGAAACGTACCAAAAGCTGTTGACAACAATAAAACATAGCGATTTTCACGACCATTTTCTATTCGTTGCAAACAAAAAATTAATACAACAAAAAGGATACTTTATGACAAATTATGCCCAAAACTGATGATGATTCACGGTCTAACTTTTGAGGTGAATAGAATAATCCAAACACTTTTGGCGACCATCTCTTTTTAGTTCTTTCGCGTTCAAGCGCGAGTTTCTCTCTCACGCAGTGACTAACGGATTCATAGGAGCCTCCTCTCGTATCTCTTCCGTTTTTCTTGCTCATTTCTGTTCAGAATATCCTTAAAAGTGTATAAACTTAAATCAATAGATAATGAACAGGTATCAAAGATCTCAGGAAATGTTTAACTTTAATTGCGTCAGTTTATACAATTATCTCGAGAAACAATGAAGCAACAAGTATTTTAAATGAGTCGAAATTTTGGTTGCATTTTGACTCTCGTTTAGGAACTTTTTTTAACGGTGGGCCACCAC
>OZ012710.1:19508293-19626536 GCA_963942595.1 Cylloceria caligata
GAAATAAATATATCTACACAGCACGTATATCATTCACCACGCAAGGACTGTATGATTCAGAGACACCTGAGAAGATTATTTATCTATCCCGTTGTGAAAGCACCCTAACCCATATTTATTCAACACGCTGCACAAGAGAGAAAGGGACAGGGAGCGCAACCCTCGAGGCGGGGAGAGGTTACAAAACGCGCAACAAATAAGGAGTTAATCGACTCTCCACATCGATACTAAACGTGCGCGCGAGAGAGCGGTTAGTTTCATTGTGTGTTGGAGGCCGAACGCCTGCTCGATATAATTGGTCTCTAATTAGAGCCCGGCAAAAAGTAAACTCATCGTCGGAGAAGCACATCTTTGCTTCTCTCCTGCTCCTTTCATCCTTCTGCTCGACCTGACCCTCTCCTCACCCTTACCACTCGACGTAAGATACCTACCTGGCTAACTAGTGCTTCCTTATATCATACACTCCCTACTTCATTACTCTAACGCCCCTGGAAAATAGGTTTTGATTATTCTCGTTCGTCCTCAATCACCACAAGTACTTATTTCTTTTTTGTTTTTAATGATTTAAATTCACGCTTTCTAATGGTTTCAATAGTTCAACCTTCTCTAAACTTCTTTTCTCGCAATATACTCATCGAGTTGTTCTTTGGTATTCGTATACCTGTCGGCAGCCTTCACTAACGCACAGCTTCATATAGTATGGTGAGAAAGAGCTGGCGTTTGGAGCACCCCAGAAAACGCATATTAACAACTCAACTAAGGTTCCGTGAGATTGATTTGGTTTTGTTGTTAATTAGCTGGGCTCCGTTAGTCAAGCTTCCTCTGGGGCTCCGAGACTTTTCAATCGACTTTACCAAAACTAATTCGTCGGACCCTCTCGCTATGCAGCCACACTGACCTACGACCTATAGCCCCGCGTCTCGTCTCAACGGATCATGCTAAACTATTCGCGCAATACGGGACGGTTCCAATACAAATTCTTTTCCGGAAACGGAGCATCGTGAGGTAAAAAATAATTTGATAAAATGAAGAAACTTGTAGCAACGCAGTTACATTTTTGTTTATTTTACGAAATCTTTTAGTCAGTTTAAGAAAATCGACGATGGTTTAACAGATTTTGGTATTCGAGCAATCTAGAAATATCTGCAATATTACTTATATACACGCTTTACAATATCCTGCAGGATTATTCAGTTCAATTTGCATAAAGTACGACGAGTTCTTTCGTCAAAGATGGAGTCCAATCCAGCAAATAACGCGATTGAAGAATTTTCAAATGTTGTGAAAAGGTGTTGCCATAGGGGAGATCGTAAGTAAGTCGAAGCAAATCTTTCTCGGAGAAGAAGAGAGAAAGAGTCTGTAAGCTCTAGAGGTTCAGAAAGACAAGAAGTGAGGGTAAGAGAGAGAGAGAGAGAGAGAGAGAGAGAGAGAGAGAGAGAGAGATTGGAAAGACGCTGGCCACGGTGGTACGCCGAAGGTGCGCAGGCTAGCGGTAGAGAGTGTGTGGGTTAACGAGGGTGTGATTCATGGGGCCCTGGCGGCGAAGCTGTTCCCTCCTGAGTTTAACGGTGCTCATATCCCAAAATTATGGCACTCGGGAGTGCATTATAACCAACTAACACGAGAAGTTTCTTTCCTGTTTCGACTATTTCGCTATCAAGTTGCACCTGTCGTTCAAGTCAAATAGATCAAATCAATTTTTTCCCCCCGGTTCGAAATAAATGGTTTTCAATAAAAACTGCCCTAACATATATGCAATAAAGCTATTTTCGTTGGTACGAGAAATGTTGTTCTTATAAATGATTCGCAAGGCAATTTCGCATGAGAAACACTGGCGTGTGCAAAGGGGTATCATTTAACTTGGTTAGGGAGCGATGGTGCGTGCGACTGATGGGTATGAGGTTGTAAAGGATCCCCGCGAGACATTAATATTACCTACGTAAGCACCTCGCCTCTCCACCTCTTTCGTCGATGTAACCAGCTCGGGTACCTCGATCCCTATTCGCATGTATGTATATACTCGTTCAATTCCTAAAGAGCCTACGCTCTGCATGCCGATATAATATACATTGCCGAAGAAGTATGTTACAATTATGCGCGATGCTTTTAGTACGGAAATGAAAAGTGAAAAAGGGGAGTAAAAATGATATGCATTCGGCCGAGTGACAAAGTATCAAAATCTGCTTCAGAGATTCACAGCCAGCCAAAGTACTACGGTGACAGGGACGGTACAACTCCTGTTTCTCCTGAACTCGGTTGTTTTCTTGTCCCCTTTCAGTCTTCTTTCAATCCCAGTGATCATCTATCCAACTTAGACCGTTAATGTCTCTATTTTTCCTTTGCACCGGACGATTGACAATAAAGTTACTAAACTACTATGTATAGAGTATAGTTATATGGCTACTAGTATTATTATCGTATACAGTCCCAGCTGGAGCCGATTGCCGGTAAAATCGCGCACTTTTCCTTCTTCTTCTTCTTCTTCTTCTCTTCTCATCACCGTGCCTCGGATTAGAGAGGTTTAACTGTAAGATAACTTTTGGTCTGTGGGGTATTAAGGAGGCATTTAAATTAACCGGTGTCGAGGCTGACTTTGATGTTGTGGCTGCGGGGATTGTTGTCGGTTGGTCGGTACATGCGGAGACATGCAGGCTAGCATCCCTTCTGGTTAAGCAGGCCACCCTCGTTAAAACCGTCGACGCCCACCTAGAAAGGGAGAGACAGATATACCCGCGTACGAAATCCGAGGGTAAAGTTAACTGGATAATTTTGGGATTTTTCACTGTGGGACCGGTCCGCTACACGTTTACAAATTTGCAGCTTTGGACGTTAAGCTGTTTGTTCACAAGCGCGCGCACTCCGTTTCAGCTCGTTCGTCATCCACGATTGTTGCAGTCACCTGCAGATTATCACTTGCCCGCCTACCGCTAAAACTCTCCGGCCCACCGATGATCATCACTCGCCTATGTTGACAAGGTATTATTCAAAGAGTTGAGAATGGTCATCGACGGAGTATCGGTCCCCTCGGCTGCTGTAAAGCAGTCTGGAAAAACCTTGTTCACAGGTTGCAAAAATAAAATGTCATTGAAATGCCCAGGAAGCCACATAACTGCGACACAAGCTTTAAGTAAATAAAAAAGAAAATAAAACAAGAAACAAATGTTTAAAGGATTGCGAGAAGAAGAAGAATAATAGCAGTAATAATAACTCGAAGAAGAAGAAGAAAAGGAAGGAAGCGAAGGTGGATACCGAAATGTTTGAGCCTCCTCGACATTTTAACAAACACAGCGGCGAGCTGGGCCCGCTGCTGCTCCCGCTGCAGTGGCGCAGCGAGGCCGCGCGCGCGTTCGCGAGACTAAGCCCCAGAGCGGATAATTATTTTCGCGGACGGGGCCCCGATTACTCGCGTCTTCATTTACTCCGCCCGGCGGATGCTATATACGCTTTGCTGGCTTCACTCTCCTCGCTTGTTCGCAGCACCGGGCGATTTTTCGCTTGAGACGCGCGCGTCCGCCTTTTCGGGCGCCTCGGGGTCCGGGTCCGCTCGGTTGCAGCGCAAAATGCGCGCACAGCTTGAACATACGTATGCTCTATACGAGAAAAAGAACGTTGGGCACTAGCGGGGGCGTGGTGTCGGTCAGTGTTTTAAATCACCTTCACCTCGAGCGTATGTGCCCAGTAAGCCACCATTGACACACACACACATACACACCGATTCGTTCTTGCTCCTTCTTTCGTTATTTCTCGACTCTGCCTTTCAGACTCCTCGCACCCACGCCAATGTATTACACTGCCTATACATACTGGAAGCGAAACGAATTGCGAGAAATTCCCTCGTCCTCCTAGCTCCCTCTTCTCGGCTTCATTGATTCCAGAACGAGATATTGCTTCGTGAACGAACAAAATGAAGTTTACGTTTCATTTTTTTTATATCAATTTCTTCTGTTGTTCAATATGCACATTTATAACTCTATAATTAACTTATTTATAAAAAAAAAATAACAATAACACCATTTCATTACAGAAAATATCTCTATCACATTAAAACTCAACCACGAAACAAATGTACGGCGCTTCTGATGGTAAAAAGTCCGATTGTAAAAAAAGCGGAGAGTTCTCTCGTGGTATTAGGGTTATAATCTGGTAGTGATGTATATGGTAGACTTGTATTGTAGTAGAAATGTTTTCCGGAATCGAACCGTTGTATAGCTGTTCTTTGGTAGAGTTATTAATTACTGAGTTATAAATGTACCATTCAATACGATAGTGGTACCCGGAGATATTTGCACGACACACTGTTGGAAATAATCTTCAAATTTTATTATATTTTATTGCTATACGAGAGGCACATTTATAACTCTACCATTAATTTTGAGTGTCATAAAAAAAATTAAAAGTTTTACAAACTCCCAACTGCAAAAAAGTATAATTAACAGGACTTTAAATTTTTTAAAGTTTTCTTATGAAAATGAATCTAAAAAGGATGAAATAACTTCCAATGTCATTTTAATTACCTTCATATTTAAATTACAATAATTCATTTACCGCTGTCTCACTATAGTCGGGAGACGTCTTTTTTTGCGTAAGAAAACATTCATATCGTATATAATTGTTCTTTTAAATTAGAATCCAGACGCCAGCATGTTTCTTGATATGTAAAAGGCGGTTGCAATATTCAGGAGACGTCTACCGACTGTTGTGACAGCGGTAAATGAATTATTGTGATTTAAATACGAAGTTAACTAAAATGAAATCGGAACTCATTTCATCCTTTTTAGATTTATTTTCATAAAAAAACTTTTCAAAGCTAAAGTTCTGTTTATTATAGATTTTTTCAGTCGGGAGTTTATAAAATAACAAAAAAAATTTGTTTCATTTTTTTTAAAAGCTAGTTCATGCTACTTTCTATAGCATTTTTATAATTGCTATATATTTTTACAGTTACTATATTTTTTTTTACTGAAACATCTAAATAATTTTTAATAACACTTTTGATTTTATAATCGAATCAACAAACTGCGATTAGAAAATTCCGTTGCGTTTTTATTAATTTCTAGTTGTTAACAACATCTCTGATATGCAACAAACTTATTAAAATGTACATACTGTTGAATAAAATATATGTACAAATATTATCCAAATGGCCCACGTGCTCTTTCTCTCAGTCCACCGCAAGCGCTCTGAAGTTAGGTACAGATGAATGATTATCGTAGGAATGACGGCCATCTTGTGGCATTTTGATATATACAACCGTGCATCTTATGCATTTTTTTAAACCCTTTTATCTTTCTGAAATCTCACTTAATATGTACCCAGTTCTTTTAAGATATCTTTAGTCGATTCGGAGAACATCGCGCGTCGGTAGTAAAAATAGTACTTTGTGATACGAGTGCAAAAAGCGGGCTTTCGACGAATGTCGTAAAGTTAGTCGCACGAGACGGAAGCTAGAACCACAAGTAGCACGTATCAAAGTCGAGTGCTGTATGTGGTACAAGCTGAATGCGAGCTCTCGCTTGGCAGCTCTGCCAACTTCACACACTTCATCGAGTGCTCCCTTTTTCGTACAAAGTGTCACATGTTTTGTAAAAAAATTCGTAAAATTTACAATAATTTGTGATTTTACGTTTTGGCAAAATTTTAAACTTTTTTTACGTTAAAATTATTTTGACGATCAATTCAAGTTAACGTTACATCTGCTAAATTAACATATGCATTTGTTATTAATACGTTACGTTGTTTGTTATTAACGATATTTGTTATAAGTTTCGAGAAATGGGCATTTCTTCTAGTCTTTCTTATGTTCGGATACTCAAAATGGTGTGAAACGTCCAGGAAATTTGTTTTAAAAAAAATGTGTCTGTTTGGACCTACAAAAATTTGTCACAGAAGTAAGACAAAGTCAACGCGTTATTTCGTATAATTTTCGTCAACATTGATACGCATTTCGAATGCAATGACAATTTGAATTCGCGAAAAATACTCTGTGAAATATATCACGGTAGTAACGTCTTAGATATCGAGCTAAATAATTCTCTATAACTGCAATAACGTTTTAGGATATTTGGTGGAAATCAACAAAGAGGTTTTGTTATTATGGGATACTGAATTTCTTTCGAAAAATTAACGCTATCGTTCTGACTCTAAATCTAAGCTCTAAATTTTTCAACAAAACCAAATTAATATTCGGAGGTGCTAGATATTCAATTTGGTCTAAAATCAAAGTATTCCAATTTTATATCAACAATTTCAATTTTTCAATTAGTAACCAGATTAACTTTAAAAAAATGTTGATGAAACATGTTAAAATTTTAGACCCGCACGTAATAACGTTCAACGATGTTTGATATAAAATTTGGTGAAAATCGACATAGGCATTCGAATTTTATAAAATATTGAATAGTTTACCTTAAGATAGCTGATGATTGCAAAAACAAAAAGACTCTGGTTCGTAAATTATTAATCGTTGAAGAGATTTGATTGTTGATTGATCAATTGGTCTAAAATTTGTTACGTCAGTTACGCAGTAAGTACTCGTTATTATCTAAAGTTTTCGTGAAAAAAATTGAAGCAACATGATTTTGGAGCATTTTGAATTTTTGAATTTTTCTGATCACTTAATTTCCCCCAAACTTTAGCTTCTACTATTTTATTTTAAACGAGGATGCAAAGTAAAACCTTAGACGTTGCGTCCTCGTTATTTTATATTTTTTATATAAAGGGTGGTTAAATTGTAAGGGCCGATGTTGAATGTGAACCACACCTAAACGTCAAGTTTTTTTCTGCATTTCATTTGACATTTCTCAATTTCAGGCTAACTCAATTTCAACCATGGAAAGATACACAATCGAGCAACGCGTTAAAGTTATTCAGGCTTATTATGAAAATGGGCGTTCAAATCAAAATGCATATCGTGCACTTCGTGATTTTTTCGGTCAATTTAATCGTCCAAATGTGCGTACAATCGGAAAAATCGTGCAAAAATTTGAGCAAACCGGGTCTGTAGGAGATATTAAAACACCAGTGCATGCTCGTACAGCTCGTACTGCAGAAAATATTGCTGCTATTCGCGATAGTGTGGCTGAAGAGCCGTCCACCTCAACTCGCCGTCGTGCACAACAATTGCACCTCTCACGCTCGTCGTTGATGAACATTATGCATAAAGACTTGCATTTACACGCTTATAAGGTGCAATTGACTCAAGAACTAAAGCCTCTTGACCATTCCAAACATCGTCAATGGTCAGAATGGTGGCAAGAAATGGCAACAGTGGATGATCAATTTTCGAAGAAAATCATCTTCAGTGATGAGGCACATTTTCACCTCAGTGGATTCGTCAATAAGCAGAATTGCCGCATTTGGGCGAATCATAATCCAAGAGTGATTGTCGAAAAACCAAGAGTGACTGTTTGGTGCGGTTTATGGGCTGGCGGCATCATCGGGCCGTATTTTTTCCAAAATGAGGCCGGTCAGGCAGTTACTGTGAATGGTGTTCGCTATCGTGAGATGATAACGAACTTTTTATGGCCCGAATTGGAAGATATGGATGTGGGCGATATGTGGTTTCAACAGGACGGTGCCACTTGCCACACAGCTAACGAAACAATGGCTCTTTTACGCGACAAATTCAATGGCCGTGTTATCTCACGTGGTGGCGATGTCAATTGGCCGCCAAGATCATGTGATTTGACACCGTTGGACTTCTTTCTTTGGGGTTATTTGAAAGAAAAGGTGTACGTCGATAAGCCAGCAACAATTCAAGAGCTAAAGGATGAGATAATTCGGCACATTAACGGCATAGAACCTCAATTATGCCTAAGCGTCATCGAAAATTTGGACCATCGGATGGAGGTGTGCCGCCGAGGTCGCGGCGGCCATTTGGCCGATATTTTGTTCCATACATAATTGAACCATACCATATTATCATAATAAAAAGAATTGACAATAATTTCCTAAATAATTTGTGTTTTATTCAAAATCAACATCGGCCCTTAAAATTTAACCACCCTTTAGCTTCACTTATGAGGAAGTCAACATTGATCAATGTACTTCCTCATGAAAGTGGCTTTGTGAACGATGAATAGTAAAGAGACAGCAATGTTTAAAATTCTACTTTGCATCCTTCTTTAAGCTTGCGAATATTGCAAGTATTCTCAACTGTGAAGATTTCGAATCACAGAGATAAATTAATTGAGATAACGCGGAAGTACGTTCGGCGAAAGGTTCATAGATACCTACCACATACATTATGTAGTTTGTCGTTCTTTGCTGCTCTTGCTTTGCAATTGATCGCGTTCACTAGTCGAGAATGTGTTGAGTGTATAAGCATGTGAGGAACTCCGGTGAGTCGATGACGGTGCTAAAAGCAATACACGTTCATACAACTTGGAGCAGCTTCTTCGAACATCGTTGGATGCTAACTGGTGATAGAAAGAAAAGAGAGACGAAATATGGGGGATGAGAAGTGCAGCGAGCAAGCAGAAAACCAACATGAAATTACCGTCGCGCGAGTGAGCGCCAAATTGCAGGTAATAAAGTGTGCCGATAAACAAATGAAGGAGCGCGAGGAAAGAGAACTCTGTGGTCTGTCGGAGAGGGTCGCGAGCAGTGTACCAAGCACCGTGAACAAACCCGAGCACCGCTACGAAACGTTCATTCGCCCGGAGGTAGCGAGAGGAGAAATAGAAGGAAGACCAAGGATGATGACGAAGGGTCCGTGAGAGGAGAGAACGATAATGGCGGAAACATCGTGCCGAGATAAAACAAACTTAACGTGGCTACAACCACGTGTTGAAAGCAGGTTACGACTTTACCTACGCCATTGCCAGGGTAACCATCGAAACGCCTTAGTCGTTCGCTTTTTTCTTGCATCCCCTTGAGGGATCAAGTTTTTGTCCGTTGTGTAATACATTCGCAACGAATGGTTATAAACCTCGTAAAGAATACCGTAAAAACACCTTGCTCATCGAAGAATTTTGAATCAATTAAATAAATTGACCAAAATGTTCGTTTATTATATCGTAACCCCTATTTGCAACGTATTTAAGTACATATTATATACATCTATTACATACTACTTATGTTATATACGAGATTAAATTCATTATCAATGCAGTTAATAAATTTTGCTGTAGTACCAGATTGATTTCGGGTCACTGAATAACAAATAAAAACTTGACAACGCTCGAGTCAGTCCAGCGTACTATCGTGCATCGACAGAAGGGATAAAGGACGCTGGTAATTCGTTAATTAATTAACCGTTAGAGGCTGATCGGCACGCGATGCGCGCGCGGGGGACCACTCTGTTCTCTACGAACGTAGTAGAGGGGTTGTTGAAGCGCTGTGCATAAGTATCAGCAGCGGCAGCGCAGGAGCTGCAGCAGGAGCACCAGTGGTCAGCGGTTTTGACGCGCTCAGGTGGAACCAAGATGGCCGACAGCGCGGCCCCCGAGGGCTCTCGGAGTGGGGGTAATGACGCTCATCACCCGACAGTGTTTTGCTATACCAACAACGCCGCACTGCTCTTTGCCATCTCTCGAAACCACGTCGGTTCGCGAGAGAGCGAGAAAGACATTCGAGATCTCATGCTACGATAGGGAGACCCCTTTGTGCCCTCTCGTACCCTTCTCTTAACGTTACTTCGCTCCTCTTCGTATCTCTTTCTCCTTTCTTCTTCGGCACTATACCAACCTCCTCCTCTTTGACCACCCCTTCTCTTCTCTCGCTACGAGCGATCCACGTACGGAGTACTTAGACTGATGAGTACGTGAGTACAACGCGCAACTGCCTCTGCTTAACAGATTTTTTCAATAAAAATATACCACATGCACTCTACTTTTGCTAATCACTATTGCATTCTGAATACAATCGTTTATCGCTCAAGAACGTATCCTTAAAGTTTAAACGTAACAGTAAGCGAGTCGGTCTAACGATAAATGTAAAAGAATTACTTTGCATTAAAACCTTCTCAGATATTGTTTACATTCCGAACAAAAAAGAATACATTAGAAAAAAATAAATTATGCTTTTCTTCAAAATATATAAAATAATTAATGAACTAAAAAGAGAGACAAGTGATCAAATAATTCTCTTTATAAAATTCATCTACAATTTTATATCACGAACAATAAAAGCGTGAGGCGTCCTTGATAACAATATACAAACAACTGCTCATTACGTATATGTTTAGCAATTGATTTTACAAGTTATTTTACCAAGATTGACCAAGCAAAAGTATCAGATTGTTTGCATTCGGTCGATTGATGAAAGATATAACAGTGATTTTAAGGTTTCACGTCAAAAACGATTCATTTTTATTAAGTTTATGGTAAATGCCCAGATGTATGCGAATAAAGTTTTTATTACAAATATTGGAAATATATCAAATATAACGAAACAATTTTCATTCAATCGTGTTTAAATTCTATTTCAGAATGATGATTTTTTAAAAGATTGCAAAAGTTGCACCAAATTTATAAAGATTAATGACTTATACTTTTGACAATACAATTCGATCATTAGATGTTGTTATTTAGTCACCCCACGATTTTATAATTCGTCATATAAAATTGTAGATGAATTTTGTAAAAAGAATTATTTAATCTCTTGTTTCCCTTAAACTATATGATAAATTATTTGTCTATTTTTAGTTATTTTATGCATTTAAGATAAAAACGTATTTTATAAAACATTTTTAAAAATATTTTCTACTTTTTCGTCATAATTGCGCGTTATCAATGAAATTATTCAATTAAAACATAATTTTTCAACGATGAATAATCACTCTTTTACTTCCAACAATTTTGTTGTTACAACATTATGATAAAATATATTACTTCATCAAAATCTCATATCATTTCAACCACAAATTATCTATTGATAATTTTTTTTTAACCCGCGGAAAAAAAAAGTAGTCGCGATAATAACTGCTAGCATATGCTAGGTCGCGAGTTAGCTACAGAAATCAAATCAAAATAGTATTGCCAACTATTTTCAATTGGTTAGCGAAAAATAGTACCAAAAATCAACGACTTGATTTTTGTAACCAATCACAGTGCTGTCGCCACCACGAGCCGATAGGAGCATTTGGATAGTATCGGCAATCTACGAGTTGCTTCCCATTACCAATCGCTTTCCGTCTTTAACCAACCGGTTGGTACGGGCAACCAGTAAAACTTTTCACAAAAGTAAACGACGCCATTGTTCGAAGTGGCAGATGGATGTCGATGGAAGAGGGCATGGAAAAAATAAAAGTGGAATACATTGAATATATAGTAAATATACAGAGAAATCATAGCGCAAAGTACGCGCCGGTCCTCGCCACTGGAAATAAATAGAAATATCCCTATTAACCTACGTTGAACTGGTGGATTGCACCAACCAACCGGTAATCTGAGGCTGCCATCTCGGTTGGTTACCGTTACTACCGATATTTTACCAACGATATTGTAGTTTCTTGAACCAACTGAAGTAGTTGGCGCTATGCTAACTATTTCGATTGGTTGTCGGAACCAATGTTATCAGTTTCCCCAGCTACTTTTTTCCTTTCATGCGAAATATTATTGCATCACATTGCATAAAAAGGGACATCACATTATAAAAAAGAAATTCTTTTAGACGACGCGTCCTTTGAAACTTTGGTTTGCTCTTCATTGTCAACGATCTCTTAAAAAAATGTGATTCCAGTTTAGATCACTTCACATTAAGATAAATCCGTTTTCTGACAAAATATGAAAGGGAATTGAATTTTTTAAAAATCAAATTAGTTACTTTTAAATGGAAGTTTTCGAAGAATCTACTACTGACATTCAGTGCATCGTAAATTTTTAATTTCTTTAACTGGTTGCTATGATCATTGAGTAGTATAAACGTATAGGAGAGGAGAATGGAAATCGTTCGATCAGGGGCAAGTCGGATCAAACGCCCTTAAAAATCGACGGTTACGCGTACCGCTTTGCCACTTCTATTTCACAATGCAACTTTTAATAAATTTATTGTTAATTCTCATGATAATTGAAATAGTATCACTTTAGATTTTCCCTATCTACACGAAGAAAAAATTACTAGAATCAATTAAATATCCGGTTGCGGCTGACGATCTAATCGTTTAGTTGATTTGACCAATATTTAAACGAACAAACTAAATATTTTTTAAATCAATATTTAGTTTTATGAAGACCGTGGATCAGATCTACCGACAGCACACGTATCATTAACAAACTATTGCGTTGATTACGCGCGCAATTCGAACAACTATGTGAATTTATCAAATTACAACGTCAATATTATAGAATAATATACGTTTATACTACACATTTCATATGAAAACTTTTCAAAGCCAAAGTCCTGTTTATTATAGCTTTTCGCAGTCGGGAGTTTTTAATTGTGCGTAAGCAAAACAGACAGCGATATACTAAGTACGTACTATTGTGGTCATTGAAAATGCTATAATATGTAACAAGAAAAGGTGCTAACTTTCAACAAAATTAATAAAATTGTGTTGTTCTCGTGTGAGTAATGGCCCGCACTAACGAAAGTACGTGACCCGGGTGAGAGAAAGGCTTCGATTTATAAAGTTGACGAGCTCCGTGGCAGCCGGGACACACCGTGAGACTTGGGCACTAATAAATCATGCAGCCAGAACACTTAAGTATTTTACATAGTAAAGTGGAAAAGCCACGATGGGTAGACTTTATAAGTTGACGGTGTATCCGGGAAGTAAGTATACGAGTATACTTGCCATATAGTCAACTGTAGCAGAGGAATGGCAATATTATGCACGTACGTGCATCGAGAAAACTCTTTATAACCGGGTATTACGAATGAGGCACTTGCTTTCCTCTCGTAATTATGTAACTAATAAATTTGCGTGTCCAGCTCGGACCATTAAGTGTCAGAACGCTCGGGAATCTCGCGTTCAGCTGCTCTTGCCATATGCACGACATAATATTTCCGTTGCTGCCGTTGGGCTATGAAAATATGTCATAAAAATTAAAAAACCAAATTGTCATGAGTGGAGAACGAGTTTTGGCGTGCAGACTCCCTTATGTTTTTATCCGTGTCGAAAAAAAAAAACGGCGGTCAACCCCAATTGAGCAGCGGAGTCGTGAGTTAGCACGTCGATGACATTTATCAGGATGAAGACACCGAAAGTACCTCGCACAAAATGATGTTATATTTATAACGTGCTTGGGTAAGGTGCGAAGGTGCCGCAGAGGCGTCTCGCTCAGTTGGTCTGACTCCTTCGCTCTCGATACCGCTGGTAGTTCGCGCTGTAAGAAATCTCGACACCGAGACGACGAAAACAACGAAGCTGAGGCACGGTCGCGCGGATGATGCACGAGGTGTGTTGAGGTGCGCGGCAGCGATGTGATCTTTCTGTCTCTTTCTGTCTTTTCCCCCTCTCTCGGTCTCTCTCTTTCTCTCTCTGTCTCTCTCTGTCTCTCTGTCTCTCTCTCTCTCTCTCTCTCTCTCTCTCTCTCTCTCTCTCTCTCTCTCTCTCTCTCTCTCTCTCTCTCTCTCTCTTTTCCCCTCTCTCTCAACGAAATAGAAAGAAAGAGGTATAAACGCGATAACTTCGTACCCTGTTTCTCCGCGAGGGTTTCTCTCCATCTCGCTCTGTCCCTCGCTCCCTAACAAGACTGCGATAGAGCCGTCAGAGCCGCAGGGGGGCTCCGATTCCTCGACTGACCCCCCGCTGGCCGCCATCTTGGCTTTTATTAACGAGAAAGGAGTCGCGGGCCCCAGCAGCAACGGCAGGAGTGATTGAGGATCAACCGGTGTTGCCCGAGAGATAGAGACGCGCTGCTCTCTACGGGGGAAAACGTAAGAGGGATAAGTAAGATAGAGATGAGCAAGTGCGAGACGACAGTGATGCGCGTGCTTTATGAGAACGAATTCATTAAGGAATCACGGATTCAACTGCGACCGACTATAGAAGTCTACAGGGCTTGTATACTGCAGAGTGAAAGAAAAAAAAAACTGTCGAAATATTGACATGGGTGTATCGTATCGAGTAAAGCATACTTACCAGGCCTAACATACCACAGGAAGAATAGGATACCGTGTGACACTGATATTCTATGTCACATTAGCTGTTCGTACGTCACAAATGTTCATGTACGACTCCCACCGAACGGTGGAGGCTACGCGAACGAAAAACCTTACAATTCTAAATCCGACAAAGCCATAACGACACTTTCAAAAAAAAAATTGTAACGTTGATTCTAAAAGAATTTTTATGATATGAGTCTCCGTTGTTAGAAGGAACTACAATTTATAATTTTTGTGAATATTGTCTGTAAAATTAATAAACAAATTATAATGAATTCAACAAAAAGAATTTTATGCGTGAACACGCAATGAATATTATATTCATAGATAATGCTGACTATTTTAGCTATTGTATTTAGTATATGGGAGCGGCTCGGTTACTGTACCGAACCGTACAGTACTTTACGCTCATTTCGCGACCATCCTCCTCCTCCTTGACGAAGTTTTATAGCGCTGATCGTAAGGTCGACCTCCGTGGTTGTTACTCGGAACATTATACCCTATAATCGATATTGCCGTTGACTCGTCGATGTCGTCGTTTACGGGTGTCCGGAGAAAGAGCGCGAGATCGCAAGAGACCGTAGGCAGATGTAGATGTACACGTATAGTACTTATAGTACGTGCACGTGCGAGTTTCTTGCATATAGATGCATAGCTCTGTAATACCGCTCGCACCGTTATATTCTATCGCAAGCCGATGGAGCGCGATGCGTGGGCGTTGTACGAGGCGTCGCTTTAACGTTCCGCATAAATTCCACGACTATACCAAGGGGATTGTGCCGATGGAGAAGAGGAAGAAACGGACGGCAAACGAGTGCGGCGCTTCTCCAATTTCCCTGCAGTAAACGTCAAGCCAATAAGAATCGGCTGGTCAGGAGTAAAGCTCTACACTCGCGATGTGTGCCCTCGCGCGAGCACGGATAAGCCGTGGCTCTCATTTATTTTCTATCATCTCCTTTATCCCTATATTCACCGGACCGCGCGAGGCGTCGAGAGACGAAGAGAGCGAGCAGGGAATCAAAAAGGCTGAAAGACTATATCGAAAGTCGAGACGCGAGGCGAGAACAAGAAATAAATGTTCGGAAAGTCTCGACGCGAATCAAGGATGCATACCGCAGCATCGACCGCTATGAGCTCGGGCCCGTTTAATAAAACGGCTCGTATTTTAAGATCCGCATATTAACATAATACCTCGTATACGCCCTATAATTGCGACCTAATGCTCGCGTGTATACCAGCACGTGTGGACGGGACTTAATGGGCCACCATAAGCACACCGCGGGATAAATAATCAGATTCATTGTGTGCCGCGTGGATATGCGTGCGTTCCACGTTGCACTGTGTACCTACACCTCGTCGTCGCGGCGCGCGCGCGAGCTGGAGATGGTTCCGAGCTCCGACCAAAAACGCATTTATCTTGCCTCTCTGACACAGTGTTTATTAAAAATAATGACTCGAGCGCCTCCTCAACCCACCACGCTACAACGCTTGTACACTCTCTGCAATGCCACGATGCACCTCTACACCTCGTCCTTGCGGGTATGTACGCAAGCTTCTTCTTTTCCTCCTTTCTTCCTCTACTTCATGCTTGTCTTCATCATTCTCCCGCCTCCATTTTTATCTCGTGTTCCCTTTGAAAAATTCTTGCCATCCAAGAATTTCGACAATTATTTTGTGTCAAATAGGAATTTTATGGGATGCAGTGATATTCATTGCTTTAGTCTTCTTGTTATTTACTTATTTATAAGATTCTGTAAAATTTAAGCAAAGTTTTGATTCCGAGAAGTTCAACTATAATTGATAACAGCTGTGATCTTGCTTCAGAGCTGGTAAAGTCACCAATATTCTGTAAAAACCTATGAAAGAAAGATCTTGACTCTGGAATTTGACATTTCTGCAGGTGCGAGTTGATTATTTTGTAACACATTTCTTCGAGACATTAACACGACTCTCAATTATCTTTCTACACTGTGAACTGCCCAAACTTATTGCCTCTTTGTCCTCAACCCTCGCCTGAAAGCGTTCTCGAAGAAAGTCGAATTCTGTTCATCAACATTCCACGGAGGAGTACGCCAGATCGGAAATCTTGACTTCGATCAGGGGTCGACGAGCTATCAGAGACGTGGTGCACTAGACGCAGGGGTAAGAAAAAAAAGGAAAAGAAGACGAGAGATGTGAGTATCGTTGGTGTATCCCTGCTAGCAAACGGATGACCACGCGGCTAAATCACCGTGCGACCCCTGACATAACGGTCAAGTTCCGAAAACAAAAGGTAATTTGTTCGCTGAACACGTTCCACCTTCTCGAGGTGGAGTAGATGTATTCGTTGTGAAACGGTTGAAACACGATGGCGAGTGCGACAGATGAACCCTTGATGGTAGAAACTGAAACGAAGGGGCGGGGGCGGAGGGCAGCATCCCTGCAAGGGCGCAATAACGGGACCGCGAGATCTCCCTCGGGATACGGAGGTGGAGCGTCTCCGTAACGCTCTCGCGGCTTTTCCCGACGTGAAGTCAAAACACTCTAGGGCTCATTTCGCCCTTGAGCATAATCTCGTCTCGCATATGCAATGCGGAACATCGAGCATCTTCTCTCCTGCTGCAGCGAGTATGCACTGGGTCTGTGAGGCCTCCCTGCTCCGGTGCGCTTACCGACGTTCCAACGGATTCCTAGAAACGTATCTCGTCGAATACATCAGTGGATGCTGGCAGCTAACAGAACCGAAGAAATATATGTGTCTGTGCGTGCGTGTGTGCGTATGCATGCGTGTATTCGTATGCATGCGTGTGTGCGTGGACATGTGTGTAAAGTCGTCGGAGTTGTCCTGCCTTTTCCGACGCGTTAGAAGACAAGAATCATATCTCTCGCTATGATTGAAAACAATGAAAAAATAGCGAAGCTATCAACAAACAACAAACAACAAACGACAAAGACAAATGACAACCGACAAACAACAAACAACAAATATTTTTTACACAGCTATGTTGCACTTCTGTTTTCTAATTCATGCTCTTCATACTGTCTTATCACATACGATGTACGTAAAGAGAGAACGAATTTTACTCGCAAAAAAAATCCGACTGTCAGATTATTTTTTAAATACATATTTTTATAGAGTCCTGGAATGAAGATAAAGCATTCACTCGTTTCTGATTGTCTGTCTGGATGTGTAATTCGAAAGCACAATAGCTCTTCCAAGAGGCTGCGGATCGCAATAAACTTGGTTGTGTTTCTTCTTTGTACAAAATGTAATTTTAGTATTAAAATTTGAACTGAAATACAAATCCGTTGTGAGATTTTACCCAAAATGTGAAAAAACAACAATTGTACAAAGTTCTTTTTGGTTCGCAAACTTATAAAAAGATTATTACAATAGAGTAGAAAATTAGTAATTCAGCACAGCGGTGCCTTCGTTATCTTATATATCTGCACATACCACAGAATTTAAATATTGTCGCAACATATTGTGATCTAATATTGAAAAACATTTCATAGCAAAGTTACGATTTTTATTTTGTGTAATATTATCAAAATCGACAAAGTTAAATCACTTCAGAAACATTGTAAAATCACTCTGTTGAAAAGTTACGTATTTTCCCATTTCAATAATACTTTTAAAAGGTTTTGTATAAATTATTCTCGTTTAATATTTCTAATAATTTCTTACATGCGAAATAACAATTCGAAGATAACTTAGAAGAGAAACCACGTTGTTAATCAAGGTAGATAAAAAAAAATAGTATCAGCCAGATGCATTTTTTTTACTTTTTTCTATTCTCAGTACATTACGAAATCGTACAACTTATGCATATATTGTCAGTTCGATCGTGTAATTTTTTAAATTCTAAACTAACTTAGCCGATTTAAAAAAGTCTGATAGCGTTGAACCCAAAAATAACAGAGCGATCTTGTAATTATACCTTAAACCTTTAAAGCAGTGTTCTATGTGTATAGCATCTATTTTTATTCGAATTTACATGATTTTGATATTTTTTTAACGTCCGACGACGATTGTAAACGCATATTTAGGTTCCGAAGAGATCATTTAAGGTAAACGGCCCAGTTAGTGACTTTATAAGAGAAACTTCTCACTCTAAACCACACAAGTTTATAGGGATTAACAAGGATGTAGAAGTGTACCAACTACTGACAAGGCTACGGGTTTTTCACACAGTGGATGTCGAAAATAAACAAAGGACAAAAAGTATCTTTTGTCACAACAAATGTAATTGCGAATAATTTACAAGTGGAATTATAAACAAAAAATGGATAACGAGAGGTTCTTTGGGTTGGTGAATTCGAATTCGAAGTAAGAAATACCGAATTCAAAATAGCGGATCTAATTTGGTGACTAAAAAGCTGAAGAAAGACTGACTTTATTGCAAATTTAGCACTTAGAATTTTTTTTGGGGTTCTCATAAAAAATACGATGTAGAAAAACAAAATTCAAAAAGGCGTATCCAATATAGCGAACAAAAATGCGGAAAGTGACTTGATTTGAATAATTTCTGAGATTCATAATTATTGACTTCAACAACCCCCGAGTGCAGAGTTCCCATTCCAATGAAGCCACTTTTTGCTTTTGGGTTCGCTATGATGGTTTCGCCATTTTGAACTTCTAATTTATCATCCGAAATGAAAATTTAGAAATTCAAATCCGATAATTTCATCCGAGTGAAGTCAGTGTTTACATTCATGACATTCACTTAAGGCTCAATATGTCTATGAGGATATCCAAATATTAAGAATTCACAATTACTCTATAGCGTAGTAATTAACATATAATAAAATAATAATATAATTAACATAATAACAGTTAGTTGGGTAAGAAACTCTTAGGTCATAGCAAGATTGCTACCATAGTACACTGTTGAAAATCCAGATTATTAAGGAAGATTGGTGTGGATTTTTGATCAGTGTTGACCAATTTAGTGTTAATTTTAACAATTTTCACAGGATTTAATTTACACAAGCGATTGTGTAATAATCATTAGGGTCTACCTCAAAAATTACAACATATTTAGGTTCGGAATGAGTAGATAAAAATCAATAAATTATCAGCAATCAATACAGAATTGTGCCACGAATATAATCCAAATATGTCATTGAATTTCATTCACCTGCTTTCAAGTAAAACGCGTTGAAAGTTTGGAGGTTATAATGCAAATCGACGTCTGCTATCGAACACCGGCTGTTGACACCAGTCGTCAGTGTGGATTCGTATGAAAACCGTGTGAGGGATAATTTTAACGCCGTATTTTCAACAGTGTAAGACATAGCAAAATTGCTAACATATTTCAATAATATTGTTAATACCTTTCAAAATAGTCTAGCAATATTGCCATACTTCAATGGAATAAATCTAAATATGTCGGTGGTATGCGTGTGATAATATTCCCTTGAGTCACATAAATACAAACCATTGCATATAAAAATTGTACATGGAGTGTAATATACGGTAGCAAGATTGCTTCCATATTTCAACAACATTTTTAATAGCTTTCAAAATAATCTGGCAATATTGTCATATTTGAATGGAATAAATCTAAATATTTCGGTGTTATGTGTGCGATCATAGTCCCTCGAATGAGATAAAAACAAACCATCACATACAAAAAATTTACATGGAGTGTAATATGTAGTTATAAACCCATATACACTCATAGTATTTGTCGCTGGCATAGCATTCCATAAAAATAGTTCATGAGCGTATCTGAAATCATCTTATCTAGCTGTGGCCTAGGAGTCTACGCACCATAACTTATGATAATTTTGATATGAAAAGTACCAAGAAGTCAACCCTATCTGTCAAACTACCGAAGTAACCATTCAACGGAGCGCGTGTTGCGACAATTATATGGCAAAGTTGAGAGACGGCCCGTTGATCAAGTCCATTTCAGGCAACGCTATCTCGTAAGCATACGTTTCGTATATTTATGCTATATCTCGTATTTTATGACACGATGTTAAAAAAATTCTAGCGAGGAACGTATATTACAATTACTGTACGAAATTCCAAAATTACTTCAGTATCGGTCGCATCTTCATTCCAGTAATTTCACGGTAACAACTTCACACCAATTAAAATATAATGAGAAAGTTGCGGGTTGCGATTATGTCATTCGCACATTTTTGTATCATATTTTCGGGCCGTTTTCATGGTGCTCTTACTGGTTCCGTCTAATATATCTTCCGTGTATCTCCATCTGTCTTTCACACTCGTTAAATACTGATACATTTGTTTCTGTTTTTTTTTTCCTCTCAACCGATGCCTCCGTACCGCTTCTTTACATATTCTATTCTGGTCTAATAAAATTTATAGTCGCTGATTAATGAATAAGCTCAAATGGATGTAGACGCACCACATGCACCACAGACACGATAGAGAACGAGAGAGCGAGAGGGAGTAAAAAACGATCATGATTTCCTTAATGAATTCAGTCGTTCAGTGAGAGTTATTGAATATATCTTGTGACTGAACGACGACGTGGACGTATACGAGGCGGATGATGGTCGTGGGATATCCGATGTGGGTTAATTGATTACCGTTAGGTGTACAGGCGACTCTCGGCCTCCCTTCTCTCGGGTCCGATCACGTCCGCGACGTTGTGGCTAGGCGAGACCGAAGGATGAGCTCTCTTCGGACTGGTCAGCATACACGCGAGACAGAAAATTATGTTTCTTCCTTTTTTTCTTCTTCTTTTCGAGAAGACTTTCCGATGGAGGTTTGCGCGCAGGCACGGACGTACGAGCGACGAGTCCGACGCAGAACTAACCAGCCACCAGGAGCATAGTCGCTCGCGAGACAGACGGACAGACGCGGTCAACAAATGGTCTTGCCAGTACAAGATTCTTATCTTAGGAGTGGTATATTTATGTGAAGCTCGCGTAGGTAATCTACCTACCGAGAAAACCAGGCTCTGGGCCCCTCGAACACACAATATTTCTTTCTCTCTCTCTCTCTCTTCCTCTGGAACAAGTTGAAAGGAAAGAGGTGGAGAAGAGCACGGACACATCCAATTCTCTTGGACCCCAACCCCCTCGTGCACGCGCGCCTACGTTCTCACACCGGGAGAGACACAGCTCGTGCGCGATCTCGCGCGATCGGATTACCAAGAGCAAACCAGCGCGAGAAGAACACGAGGGCAATGCATTTTCGGTGCTTCGGGTTCGAGGAAATTTGCGGCTCATCAGCGGGGCCCCTCTTCATCAAGAGTATATTCACTTAAATATCAAAATAACAAACGCGAGATATTCTTATTCGCTTTCGGAAAGGGCGAATCTTTTCAGCACGGTATCTTCCTTTCTTATCTGTTTTATGATAAAATTCAAACGGAATATCGTGAGTGAACGACGACAAAACGACTAAACTGTGTATCCGAGAATAATCCAAAGTAAAAGACAGTAAACGAATAAGGAGAAAGGATTTTATTACCCCTGGAACAAGTTTCCTGAAAACAAGAAATTAACAGGCCCATAGACTACAATAATTATCAAGGAGAAAGCAAATGTTATGTTTAAAAGTAATACAGTAGTCAATAACAATAAGTAGAAACATCATTAATGGATTGGCAAAAAACGTGACAAAACGTTGTACATTAGCGAGAATATAACAATTAGTAAAACTGAAATCTAAATTGACTACGAGGTTTGTTACATTTGAAGCTTACAATTAAATTAGCGACTACCCTTCGGCAAATTAATTGTGCCCGAGATGATAGGGTGAGGGAACTAATCAACTAGTATTTTCGTTAATTGCAGATAATCAATTTATTCATAATATTACATATAATTTTATTAATTTTCAATGTCTGTTGAAGAAGTGTAGTTTTTAATAAATCCATTCGTATTCGATAAAATGTTTACTTTAAAGAGTCGATACACATTATTTGTAGTTAGTGTACTATGAAGTTACCAGAAGCTGTTGATTGCACTTTCTCTCTCTCTCTCTCTCTCTCTCTCTCTCTCTCTCTCTCTCTCTCTCTCTCTCTCTCCTTCTTTCTTTTTTCTTCCTTTCTTGGAAATCCTTTTCTTGGTCGTTTTAAATGATTTCAAGTATCGTAACATTGAAATCTATTAGAATAAATGAAGAAAACAATACTGAAATACCGAATACATATATAAGAATCACTTCAGCAACGAATACTTGTGTTGCAAAGAGTCAAAGCGAGAGTGAAAAGGAATAAAAAAGAGCAGAGAGATACTCTTGAGCGGTACTAATTGAATGGATACAAGCGGGGCGGAGAGGAGCGTGCGGCTGGGAAAGGGATGAGTAAAATGCGCGTTGGGGAAGACGTCTCACTCGACTCAGTCGGAACTTGGTCGCGGTAAGGGTACCAGAGAGATGCTGCGGAGGAACGAAGGAAGATATTCGCACCACTGTAGAGAAAAGTAGAAGAAGGATGAAGATTCGCGTTGCCCCGGAGGAGCGAAGCTCCGTATGTACCCGTATTATATTGTTATATATAACTACCACTATACTGCTGTACTGTGTGGCAGCTCGACTCGAGTCTTACCGCGACGAAGGACCGCGAAGTGAAGGAAAGAGCGAGAGAGGAAAGAAGCACAAGTGGTATAATCGTGATAAGCAGGTGATAGATGCCCTTCGGGGCCTAGTGTCGGGCCCCTGCCATGGACAATGGCTATTTGTTTCTGCCTCGCCTCTGCTCTTGCTTCTCGTACAGGCCCGGCATCTCTCTCTCTCTCTCTCTCTCTCTCTCTCTCTCTCTCTCTCTCTCTCTCTCTCTTGCCTTATTCTCCGCACGTGTGCAGCTTGCTCGCTTCGCTTTGCAAGGGCCCGGATGAGAGGGAGTCGGTATGGTTGCGCATCTCGTCGCGCGAGACCTGGCCTAAATCACATCGACAGATAATCACAACTTAATTTACCCCCCGCGGCCCAGGGGTAGCCAGTACCAGTCGTGCTGTAGCTGCATGCACATTGCCATCGCCACAGAAAGAGCTCGGACCTTCGAGAGGAGACTCAAAGAGTCGAGTCACCTGGTGGAAAAAGCACACAGCGAAGCCAGAGACGAGGAAAGAGGAAGGGTCGAGGCAAAGCGAATGGAGAATGGTGACCGAGCTCAGCATCGCGTGCACGCTACCGGCTTGTCTCATTCATTGTATGCAGATTCGAAATCGACGTCCGGTTGCGCGGCGACGCCTGGCCTATTGAGCAATATCTCGACACTCGCGACCTTCCGAAGATTGTGGACTTATAGAAACTACGGTAGACTCTGTAGCAGTCTCGCTATACTGGTTCTTCCGTCTCGATTTCTCACTCACGTTTTAGCGCTTCTCATCTCGTTATACCTGTATTTAGAGAATCCATAATCTCTCGCCCATTCGACAGACAAGATTAGGAGTCTGTAATAGATTAGTCTCCCGTTTCTGCTGAGGCCCGTACGTGCCCCGTTTCCTAACACATCGATACTCTTCGGATCGACTAGACGAACAAGACTACGAGCTCTCCTAGATGTACGATAATGTGTTCTCTCCAATTTGTGAAACCGTCGTTTAATTTATCAATTGGTCTATGTTATAGCGATGATTCCTTGTACGGTATGTGTTCTCACGACGGCGTTCCCCGATTTCTCATTGGTATAGCTGGAGATAGTTTATATACAGGTGTATACCGCCATGCTAATTTAGCGGTCAACCGATAGAAGTACCGATCGATCGCGTAGTATAATATATCCTGTTATAATATAACCATACACGTAACATTTTGATCGATCGATCTATCGAATTTCATAGAAGCATTTATTTTCTTTTATTTTTTCATAACCTTTTTCATTAAAATTTATTTGACGTAGAATTGTCTCACCGCGATACGAAACACGTGTCTTGGATAATTATGGTGTTTCTCTCAACTCTGACAGCGTGACGCGTTACACGTTGACCTCGCGCGGAGCGCCACGACGTGAGAATCAGAAGCGGAGTCGCATACCTGCTTATTCCGACGTGCTGTACGAACAAACCAGAATAGGATCGACAAAGAGCGCGCACGGATGCGCCCCATTCGCGCCAGAATATGCTGCTCCTCTCTGCTCGTACGCTTACCCGTTCGAGCGCCACGATGATTAATGACCATCGGCGCTTGCCCAACTTGTTAATGACGCCATGACTCGACCAATACGCTAACTAACCCTTTAGAGTTTAAGGCGCTCTACGCGAGAGAACTTTATACTGTTGTACTGCGTGGTATACAAGCAGATGTGGGTGTTCGCACCTATGAGTGATTTCACCCACGGGCAGAAAGAGAGACCACGCACATACTACGATTCATTAGCCATCGTTATATTTTCATCTCCATCCTACATCTTTCTTTCCTTTCCGCGTGAGTCATAAGCACAACAATACAAGAATCAACAATCTACAACTATTTGTATATGCTTCAGAAAAAAAATGTATGTCAAATATACATTCGAAAATATATTTTTTACTTGTAGCATACATTAGGTACTGACAAAAATGTACAAATCTAATATATATTTAAATATCTATATCACATCGATGCAGGGTGCAAATATATCTCACAAATGTGCTCTAAATACGTAGGATATGTCTGTGAAATACATTTTATCGCCAAAAAGTTATATATTTTTAGCAAAAACATTTTTCATAGAGTTTATCATCGATCGCACCGAGAGAAAATATTTAATTCATTCGAATAAAAGGACACATTAAAAATTATTTCATTGAATCAACTAAATATTTATTTAATTCTATGAATATAATTATTTGATTCCAATGATGTGATGAATTTGAATTGCGATGAGGATATTTCATTGCCTTCGAGTAAACATTTGTTTGATAGTACTTACTAAAGAAACGATTTATTTTATTCAATTGATTAATATATTTCAAATCACTGTTTCAAAGAGATATTTATTTGACGGCATGATGCGTGTCGCCGCTTGAAGGGAGACGTGATTTGTTTTTTCTAATATTCTTGTATCAAGACCGCAAAATCGGTGAAACGCCGGTTGTTACCCAAATGGAGAAGTTTTTGAAAAAGGCTGCTATCCGAGAATACGTTACTACACTCGAAGGCATGGAATAATAAATGGAATTCAAACGGATCCTCGAACCTTTTGTCGGATAGTACGGCAAGCATGCAAAAATAAAACATAACCTATAATGTAATCATAGATGAGCATCACGACCTATTTATAGACACATATAAAGTGCCGCGATATACGAAACGCGTATGTATCCTCTGACGCCAAAATACCATTATAGTATTTGTTTGTTTGTTTGTTTGTTTGTTTGTTTGCTTGTGTGTGAATATGACACACGCATAAAACGCGCGATTTCCAAGTCGATAAAACACCGTTCTTTGCAATAACAATTGGTTCATTGTAATGTTTCTGTGGCTACACCTTAATCTTAAATCAATTCGTTTAAAATTAAAATAAAGCAAGAACAAGCATTCAAAGTGAACGTGTCTGGTATGGCGCGCCTGGCACGACAGAATTTGGTAAGATTCGCTCGAGAGATTTATAATGTAGGATTTGAACGGAAGGCATTCTACTATAATTATGACACTAAGCAACAAATAAAAGTTTTATTGAAGTATATGAAAGTAATTAGTAAGCTTCGATACAATTTTCTCTTTAATAGAAAAGCTAGATTCAATGCCACCGCATTTAATAAAATTCGCGATAAATTAAATAAAAGAAGAAAGAAACCTGATTTTTGCGAATATCTCGAGAAATTACACATCGGATCGAAAAAAGAAAAAGACATGTTTCATTTTTTAAAAAGCTATTCAGCGATACGAAACTCGATCCACCCTCCCCCCCATTCCTACCCCATTGTGGTGAAAATGGAAGTTGCTTCAAAATCGTGATTGGAAAACCCTATTTTTTTCCTGGTTTTCCATGACAAAATCCTTTGATTTGACTTTATTGTTGATATGAAATTTTCTCACACATGGCGCTGCAACCGAAAGCATGTATTCGTTTATCAATAAGTTAACAACTACTTTTAGCGTTTTTATTTTTTCGATCCGATGTGTAATTTCTCGAGATATTCGCAAAAATCAGGTTTCTTGCGATTACAGCGCCATCTATCACGAATCGAAGAAAAATGTTTCAGATAAAAGTTACTTATTTTTTTATGGGAAATCCGAATCTGCAATAAAAAATAGGGGTTCCCATTTACGATTTCAAAGTTGCCCCCACCCCAGGGGGTAGGGGTGAGGGGTCGACTTTGGTATCATTGGATGACTCCCTTCCAGGCGAACAAATTTTATTCAGAACTTTTTTTGATCCGATGCGATAGTTTTCTAAATACTTCAATGTCTTCAGATAAATCGGCCACCCTGTATATTTTATGATTGACGGTAAATAAAAGTTTCCTAGACCAAGATTTCAATGAAATTCTTTTGATTCAATGAAACTTATTCTCTCGGTGCACCAAACAGACTTTTGACAGATTAATTGAAAAAAGAAAAATACATGAATGCGGAAAACCGAGTTCAGGCTTTGATAATGTTTCTTTTCGGACTACGAAAGGCTTTATACGATATGTTATGTTGGTGTCTTTGAGTCTGTTGAATGGAATTTCGCAAGTTATGAGGGAACAGTTGGTGAAAGGTCGATCGATCTTTCGCGTACGAAGGTACTCTATCGTCTCGCTTTAATAACGATTCTTTATTCGTCCTGTCCGTCATCGTTTTTGGTAGCCACCCATTGACCGAGTTTCGGTGAACGCGCCCACAGTATGGCTATATCTCACGCTGCGTCTATTAAGAGTCCCTGATTACACGGAGTGAGCCACGTGACGACTCTATCGGGGTGATGTATGGTTTACCGTAGAAGGGTTCCCCTCTTATTTTTCTGATATGCTTTGCCGGGTTCAACCCTTGTAGCACGTAATTACAGAAATGCTTTTCAATCAAATACATATTTTTCTCACAAACAACCAAAAAAAGGATATCTTCTGTGTATAGAATACAACTTTTGCAACACTAATTCAGTAATTGGTGAGTACTTAAAACTTAATAGTCGTGTGTAATAAAATGTGCATCCATTTATTTACGAAATTATACATAAAATTATTTTTTATGATGTATTTTTATTTATTTATCTATTTATTCCATTCGGTTATATAAGAATACAACCCTGAAGCTATCCTGACCGCCACCGCCACTACCTTCAACGCGAGACATTCCGAGTCGTTTAAGACGAGAACGTAGATACCGAGCACGTACCTAAGCTGAGTCTCCTGTTCGCATTATCCTCACTACCTCTTCGCGGATATCCCATAAATGCGTTATAGTATTCTTTATTAAAATGTACGCGGTGAGGGCGGTTGAGAGGAAGAGACGAGATTGGCTGTAGGCCTATACGAGCAAGATACAGCCTCACACCATCGCCATCACCATCGTTGGAGCAACTACCATCGCCATCAGCAGCCAGGATCGTTGTTGAACCAGCACGTCGACCGTAACCGATCCACGCGGCACGCGGAGATATTGCCTCCCGGGTAGTCATGTACCCTCACCGAGAGTGCTTCCACAGCAAAGACGATGGTTAGCTTGGACTATGCCTCAGTTTTACATGACAGACACATAATATTACTTTATGTCTATCTACTATACGTACGAGACATTGCTGCTCCTACTAGGATATTGAAATAGACCTGCATAAATATCTATAAAGTGGTGTGTATCATCCTCTCTTGCAGGAATGAAAATACTAAAGTCAATATTATCCTCCTCGTTACAGTCTTCAACGTACAAGATGAAATAGTCAAAATACACCATTGGTGTAAAAATAAGAGAAAAAAATATATAAATAAGGGATTAGATCTATCCTTAATAAAAGTTGTCACGTAAATTGATAAAATCCAAAGCGTGTATTATAAAGTACACGGACATAATTAATTAAATTTTTATTAAAAATTATGTACATTATGTGGTAAAACGGGAGGTCACGTATTAGGGTACTCAAAATCCTAATAAGAATTCATTATCGGAAAGCGGATGGGATTGAGTACTGAACCGACAGACATTGTTTTGATTTTGGGGAGCGTCCTAAACGACATTCGTAAATTTGATATTCAGTAAAGAACATTAATTCTTCTCGATGTTTAAACTGTGAATGTTTATTCGTCATCAGACAGAGTGAAGAAAAATTTTTAAAAGAGGAAATGTACTTACGGATCACGATAGACACTCTATAGTTGATCATTAAGTAAGCTACGCTAGCTCGAGGAAGGTAACTAACAATGAATAAATGGATAAACGATACAATGTGAGCCAAGGCTTTGCTCAGAGGATAGTGTCGTTGGCGGACGCAATGTTGCGGAGCAACACTATAGGTAAGTATGAGTTGGATTTTCTTACTATTTACGCACTTACAATTTTACGCACTCAGCGCCGTTCAGCTTCGTATCTTAAACGAACCAAGGGGATCGAACTTACGTTGATCTCTTACCGTCTACGAAATCGATTTATTTTATGCACTTGTATTATACTTCACAGTCTAATGTTTACGCAGTGCTCGCACGACTCGTTGAGCCACTCAAGTTATACATTTAGCTGTTGACGCATCATTACGAGTTATACAAATTAATCTGGTCACTCAGAGTTCGCCAGGGTGCGTGAACAAGATATCTGATAGTCGAGAGCTCGCCAAACGAAGAGTAGGTGAACAATCGATTATTTGGGTATTTTTACGTTTTTATCAGTCTTATCATTGTTCCATTACAATAAAGTGACACGATAAATGATGAACAGGGAACTCATCATTGCATAACATTTAATAGTAAAAGAAACTTTTCCGATCGAAGTATTTTACCTTATACGAGTTAATATGGAATATACGTGCATTGTGTTAAACAAACATTTACTGCATTTTAGAATTTACCAAGTACTTCGAACTGCAATATTTTATATAAAATGTTGTAAACAACATGCAACTTTGACACAATTTCTAGGGTGATTTAAGCATAATCATTGGGGAAAACAAATTTAGTAACAATTGAAGATTATGTTACTCAGAAAAAAAATCATCTGTGTGTATGTGTGTGCGCGCGCACGTGCGTGCGTGTGTGTGTTCTTGGTAATTAAAAATTCAGTCGACTATAACTTGAGATCGGCTTAAACAATGTGACTTAAATTTGGAACTCAGGTGGATCATCTTTTATCATGAAATTTGTTCGACTTGTACGACCATTAAAATTTTATGAGACTGAATATTCTGCTTTTTTTTTTCAATGATAAACAACGTAAGCACGCTAACTTGAACAAAATTCAAGCTATCGGGCTGTAGTTATCTTCAAAAAAGAAGTCACACCTAATATTGGTTTGTATCACGTTCGGATTGAATCGGCAAATGGAGTTAAAAGTTATAACATTTTTTCAAACAAATTTACAATAGATTTTATGATGTATTTTTTTTTTTTTTAATGTAAAACGATGTAAGCACGCTAAATCGTATGGATTTCAGGCTACTGAACAAAAACTTTCGGCAAAGAGATAGTTACGATCAAGATTTCTTGATATTGAGTTTGATTGGTATCGACAAGACCATAAAAAGTTATAAAACTTACCGTTTTTGTAAAAGTTGTTGATCCGCTAATTTAAGCAAATTGGAAGCTATCGATGTGCTGTTCTACAAAACTATGGAAACTGGGGTAAAATATAAATTCATGTGTTCAAAACCCATATAAACTTGCAGAACCCACTATTGGAAAGTTCGCTAACTTTTACCGATTTCGAGAAGATGAACTTGGCGTATACGGTTTTCAATCGAGCCAGCAAAGTAGAATCTGGCATTCTCATTTTTAACCGCCTTACACAAAGCTTCCTCTGTGAGGAAGCCCAAATCGATTATCACATTTCTTCACAGACGTGATTATGTGGAAGGTCGATAATAATGAGAAAGCAAAGTGCAAGCTTCTATTTTGTAGGTTTAATTAAAAGATATTCTACTGTAAATGACAATTGTTTATAGCATTTTGTGGACGATATTATTCGATAAAATTTATTACAGATAAAAGGTGTGACAAACACAACTCAAAATTGTTGCTTCTGGTTGCTTCATTATTTCCCAATGAATTGATGAGGCAATCAGAACTTCGGTAATATATGACGTAGCACTTGAATCAGACCTCGAGGCTTTTGTCGAATCTTCCATATTGCCACATAGTCCGAAATATTTCAATACTTACAGAATATTTTGAAATTTATTAACAATATTGTTGAATTATTGCAGCAATCTTGTCATGTCGGCTTAAACCATTTTATTTGTAATATTCTAACAACATTTGCGAATAATATTAATCTGATATAGGGGAGCTTCGTCCTTCCTGTCCGCTTTGCATACAAACCTCCCTAGAAGAACCCAGGCTTCACCCCCTTGCGCTCCTCCTGACCCCTCCTGACCCACTTTCTAAAAACCCTCCACTCGATTCCTACGCGATGGTGGCGAGATATTCTTATAATATAATATAATATAATATAATATAATAATATAATATAATATAATATAATATAATATAATATAATATAATAATATAATAATATAATAATATAATAATATAATACAATAATTTCTCTATATTATAAAAATATCTCGCAGCCGCCCCCGTGTAAGAGAATCGAGAGGGAGATTAAAAAGGGTTAGTTAGGTGGATCAGAGGGGGTATGAAGCCCGGTTTCTCTTAAGAGAATTGATGCGCAAAGTGCGTAGAAAGCGAAGCCTCCCTAATATAATACAATAATATAATAATATATTTGAATAATATTGGACAAAATAAAATATTGTGAAAATATATTTTTTTAAATATACATTTTTGTGATTAAGCTTTTAAAATAATAAAAGGTGTGCTTGTAAATATGCGTTATAATAATACACATTATATTATTAACGAATAATATAAAATGAAAATAGTGTCCTGGGAAACTCAACGTTTTGCTTATTTTCGCCTTTAAGGGGACTCGGAACCTGATGTGACTTACAAAAGTCGCCTACCTAACTAACTATTACCTAACCGAGACGATAATCACTATCCTATCGAGATTTATTTTTAAGTGAAGAGGCGTGAATGATTCAAATACAAAGCACGAATGTACCGATATTAAAAAAAAAAAATTATTGCTACGAGGCGGTACTTAATAAAGGGTGGTTAAATTTTAAGGGCCGATGTTGATTTTGAATAAAACACAAATTATTTAGGAAATTATTGTCAATTCTTTTTATTATGATAATATGGTATGGTTCAATTATGTATGGAACAAAATATCGGCCAAATGGCCGCCGCGACCTCGGCGGCACACCTCCATCCGATGGTCCAAACTTTCGATGACGCTTAGGCATAATTGAGGTTCTATGCCGTTAATGTGCCGAATTATCTCATCCTTTAGCTCTTGAATTGTTGCTGGCTTATCGACGTACACCTTTTTTTTCAAATGACCCCAAAGAAAGAAGTCCAACGGTGTCAAATCACATGATCTTGGCGGCCAATTGACATCGCCACCACGTGAGATAACACGGCCATTGAATTTGTCGCGCAAAAGAGCCATTGTTTCGTTAGCTGTGTGGCAAGTGGCACCGTCCTGTTGAAACCACATATCGCCCACATCCATATCTTCCAATTCGGGCCATAAAAAGTTCGTTATCATCTCACGATAGCGAATACCATTCACAGTAACTGCCTGACCGGCCTCATTTTGGAAAAAATACGGCCCGATGATGCCGCCAGCCCATAAACCGCACCAAACAGTCACTCTTTGTGGGTGCATTGGTTTTTCGACAATCACTCTTGGATTATGATTCGCCCAAATGCGGCAATTCTGCTTATTGATGAATCCACTGAGGTGAAAATGTGCCTCATCACTGAAGATGATTTTCTTCGAAAATTGATCATCCACTGTTGCCATTTCTTGCCACCATTCTGACCATTGACGACGTTTGGAATGGTCAAGAGGCTTTAGTTCTTGAGTCAATTGCACCTTATAAGCGTGTAAATGCAAGTCTTTATGCATAATGTTCATCAACGACGAGCGTGAGAGGTGCAATTGTTGGGCACGACGACGAGTTGAGGTGGACGGCTCTTCAGCCACACTATCTCGAACAGCAGCAATATTTTCTGCAGTACGAGCTGTACGAGCATGCACTGGTGTTTTAATATCTCGTACAGACCCGGTTTGCTTAAATTTTTGCACGATTTTTCCGATTGTACGCATATTTGGACGATTAAATTGACCGAAAAAATCACGAAGTGCACGATATGCATTTTGATTTGAACGCCCATTTTCATAATAAGTCTGAATAACTTTAACGCGTTGTTCGATTGTGTATCTTTCCATGGTTCAAATTGAGTTAGTCTGAAATTGAGAAATGTCAAATGAAATGCAGAAAAAAACTTGACGTTTAGGTGTGGTTCACATTCAACATCGGCCCTTACAATTTAACGACCCTTTATTAGCGCACATTCCTCCAATTTTACGTAAGCTCCTGATGATTGCAAAGCAGCGAGGAAACGGATAAAGTGCAAAATATGTAATAATTTTTACGTTTTAATAACTAGATTGTTAAAATGTTGACACCGATTTTTCGATGCTAAGCATATCGCGCTAGTCTGAAGTTTGACAAAACCTCATGTTTCCTAACAAAACATCGACACTGAAGGATTTAGCGATATATCAATTTTGAAAGTCTCAAAAATGGCTTTTTTCGAATATTCAATATCGATGAAGGAAATTAAAAAAAATTCAGCCACGGGTCAAGTTATCTTCGAGTGTAAATGTGTCAAAATCTCGATGAAGAGCAAATAAAACCTTTTCTAAACCAAGATTATGCAGACGCAATATGGTCATTTATTAATAATAATAATACAATAATAATAATATTGAATAGATACAGTACTCGATTAATGTGCGGCCTAAAAAAAGAAAACAAGAGAAGCGCGTATTCGGTAATAGCGCGAACGATTCCAAAATGTTGATAAGATTTATGAGTATAGAAAATGTTCCACCAACTTATTTCACGTTTTAGTTTAAGATGCGAACTCTGTTTAGACTTTTATTCAAAACTTAAGTGTAGAGTGAAGAATAACCACATGTAAAGAATATATTAAGAAGATAACATGAAAAAATAATAATTTGGACAAAATGTTAAATATTACTGAACGCGGCGACTAACATTTGGTTTATTTATAAAAAATATATTTTTAAATGTCGAGACATCTCAATTATAAATCCATAATTTCATGAAAAGATATTTCAATCCTCGTTTATTTCGATTGATGCAAAAAGAAGATTCCATAATTGTATTAGCGCAACAAAAATCAGAAAATATTTAAAAGTACCTAATCAAGCACGAACAAAATTATTTAAGGATGTAGTCCGGTGTGACGATCGAAATTTCGACGTTTTTTCATGAATTTTTTTAAATAAGAAAATAAAATGCGATCGTTTTGAAATTTTTACATGTTTTTATTGGAATATTGAAGTGTACAAAAAAATTTTTTTTACTGAATTTGACATTAATTTGTTCATGATTTTTTATGTTAAAGTGGAGTCCTCGAAAAAAGGTGGATTGCTTCGGGAAAGCACACAGCCTTCCGTAGTCATCTGAAATTAAAAATTCAAAGAGATTATTATTCTGTAGGCTTAATTCTGATGTACTTACCTATAATAAGCATAAAAAATTAATTTAAAAAAAAATGGCGGACTTGTGACAAAAATTTTATCAAAATCAAATTTTTCTTTCGAGAAATTGTTTAAAAAAATTAATTTATTATTTAAAATTGAATGTTTTAAAGGTTAGGTATTTAGCTATGTATCTTTCTTACAGATTAATTAAATAATCCTTTTATACGCGGCCATATGTTTCTTTAGAATGATAAATCTAAGCGACAATGTTATTTGACCAAATTTTATGATGGAAAATTTTCGGCCGTTCGCAACCCGGTTAGAGTCAGCGCCACCTAGATCCCTGTGTTATCAATCTTAGAAAGATCTCTAACAATCGAATCATTAATTATTTTTGTCAACTCTGATTGCCTTACTCATTCATTAAGAATTAATGAGGCAACCAGACCTGACGATTTTTTTTAACTTCTAAAGAAGTCGTGAAAAAATATTGCCACAGCCTGGGATCGAACCGGGAACTCCAGAATTCTAACCTGGTACGTTACCAATTACGCCACCGCGGCTCTAGCAACATTAATTCACGATCTCTATTTTTAATGTCAAGTAATACACCTTTCTTACAGATTAATTAAATAATCCAATTATTTAATTAATCTGTAAGAAAGGTGGCGCTGACTCTAACCGGGTTGCGAACTGCCGAAAATTACGGGTAAAATAACGGGTAAATTTTTTAGCCAAATCGGTTAAATAGTTTTTAGGCAGTGCTTTCCCAAAGTTTCGAATATGTGGTTTCGAGAAAAACGCGTTTAAAGTTTTGACAACAGATTTTTTATAAAAAAAATATACTTACATTAATCAGCTATGCCTGGTGCATAGAGCAATCCTTCTTTTTTTTTCTTCATATGCAATACGCATTCTTGCTTCTCTACTTCTGTGTCGCCACCGGAAGGTTTATCGTCGATAAAATTTTTCACATATATTACTACGGCGCGCTCTCTTCTTTTGGCTATAACTTTAGAAATATTCTAAATTTCGGTCTGAAACTTTTACAGTATGTTTTAAGATGTTAATCTTGCGAAAAATGTAAAAAAAAATGTTTTTTTGAACCCGTCACACCGGACTACATCCTTAAGTTATACAGTTAACATTAATAAAACAAATAGTCACTAAGAACAAATTTTAGAACAGAATGATTTAACTATATAAACTCAACGGTAAAACATCGTCAAGATGGAAGTTATTAAATGTACAACTTAAGGGGCCTCTACCCACTGAGAAAATCACATGTTGCTCGAAACGTACGCCAGACGCGAGTGACGAGAAACAACACAAGTTTATAATAAATTGCGTTACATGGTAACGTATCCAGACATATCTAGCGTCCTGGCGTTCTATGATTATGTAATTTTTATATCGAGACGTTCTATAAATAATTCAGAGGTCGAAGACAATTGTAATAGCGGTAGAATTATTCAATAGATATCACAAAAATAGATAAGACATACTCGTGGTTGCTAATAATAACGCATATATAGGTGGTAAAGTGACAGATGGTAACGTTCATACAGGTGGTAAAGTGATTAGATAATTAAACTATGGATAAGGTTTTAATGTTGTACGTCTGCTCTGTAATTAAGAGATTCATCGTAGTTTTTAAATTGAATTATTTCGAAAATATTCCACATTTCAATATTACCAAACATGAAGCTGTGTCGAAAGTCCATAACACGTGTCTGCCAAGATCGCATGCTGGGAATCTAAGTGTTTCGGACAATTTTCATGTTTTTTTAATCTAGTTTTAAGATAACGTTTAGTCTTATCTATGCAGACAAAATCACACTCTGAAGCGCCATCAATGAAATAAGCAAAACAAGACATGTAAATTTGAAATATGCCAACCTACAGATTCTTCTCTACGGAGAATGGTTATCTCAATTTTAGCTTCCTCATAGAGATAGTAGAATAACATTTTTTAATAAAGTTGAAAATTTCTAATTTCATAAAGTTTAAACCCCTTAATCGATTCTCACCAAATTCAAGACCAGATATCCCAGTACCCGAGTCAATTTGTATGCCAAGTTTCAGTTTGATAGATAAAAATTAATGAAAGTTAGAGCAAAAATATATATATTTTTTTTTTCAATACAAATAGTCATTCAATAAAATCTAAACGTCTTGACAGATTCATGCCAAACTCAATACCGAATAATCTTGTCTCCTGGCGTATTCTTCCAGAAAATTTTAATTTGATAGCTAAAAATTTACAAAAACTAGACAGCGTACATTCGTTTTTCGAAAAATTCAAACAACCATTAAATGAGAGACCCGTTAGCGATTTAGCTGAAAATTGCGGCAAACTGACTAAAAAAGACACTTTCACAAAACGAAGGTTTCTCTATTAGGAAGTTAGAATTTAGAAAACCATCACCCATAGAGGAGAATCTGTGTATGGATGAGAATCACGAGGAAGCAATGTGCAAATTTCCAATTTTTTACGCCTCTTTTTACTATTGTTGAAGTGAAAATTTGGCGAATTTTATTTATTCAGAATATTTCTGTGTTTTTCTCTAATAAAATCTCGTTGAGATTTTTTAACTAGTAATTCAATCTTAAACTCAAATTCACTCATGATACTATAAATGTAAGCGTTAATTTATTTAGGTTTAATGTATGGAAAGCAAAATTTATGACTCGAGGAGAGAAAAGTCTAATCTTTTGAGGAATATTTGTATAATATATAAGTATATAATAATAAAGACCAGTCGCCAGTGACCAATGAACTAGTTGTTCTTACGTAGTGAATTATCAGATGATTAAATATTCGTGAAAGGATTAATCTTAAATCTTAAAGTTTCATCTAAAAATCAAGTTTCTTAATCCGGTATTTAAAGACGTCGATTTTCAAATGAAAAATTATTTAGTGAAATGTATGTAAGAATTTTTCTAATTTTCAATTTATGCTAGCTGTAGGAACGCAAAATATTCTTAGGATTTGATGTCGAAATGTGCTTAGGTTCTTTATGTTCTTTTGTCGAAATTTCAGTAAGAACCTGAATTGTTGAGTCGATCAAATCGTTGTGATATTTTTCAAAAGGCATACATTTTGTTTCTATGCCCTTCTTTTCTATAAAATCTTCTACTATACTGTATCCTATCATATAATATATAGACCAGCTATGCTTAGTAACTCAAAATTTGCGCGGGTAACGATAATCAGACAATGAAAGCAACTGAAAACTTCATAACACTTTTCCTGACACATTAATTTACAAAAAAAAAGATTTGAACGTGTTTAGGATACGTGTGAGTTACACGATCATGGGGAGGTTGTTTTCGGAGTTTAGCCCAGAATGCGCTGAAAAGGGATTGGAAACTTACTGAGCTCGCGATAGAAGTTATGTTTTCGGTATTGTATAGTAATTTTTGATTACTTGACTGACTAGTTTAATGATGTAACGTGACTGAGTAGTCACGTATTGGACGTATTGGGTGAGGTTGTTTGAGGAGGGATTAAAATATGATTTTCTCACGGCTCTAACGGCTCCGTCCTCATAAGTAAATAAAGGAGTGAATGAGCCTCTCAGGGCTCCGTCCTCACAAAGGTAGGCGGGAAGTTAGTAAACCTCTCAGGGCTTCGTCCTCACAAAGGTAGGCGGAGAGTAAGTGAGCTTCTCAGAGCTCCATCTTCACGAAGGTCGACTGGAAGTGAGTGAGCTTTTCAGGGTTCCGTCCTCACGAAGGTCGACAGTAAGTGAGTGAGCCTCTCAGGGCTCCGTCCTCACGAAGGTAGGGGGGGGGGGGGGGGAGAGTGAGTGAGCTTCTCAGGGCTCCGTCCCCACGAAGGTAGGCGGGGAGTGAATGAGCTTCTCAGAGCTCCGTCCTCGCGAATGTGGACTGGAAGTGAATGAGCCTCTCAAGGCTCTGTCCTCACAAAGGTAGGCGGGGAGTGAGTGAGCTTCTCAGGGTTCCGTCCTCATTCGTGAATTTCAGGTGAGTTATCAGGAAAATTAGGTAATCGTTCCAGATAATGTGAGTGGAACTACACGTATTGATTTGTTGAAAATAAAATAATCAAAATTTATTCTTTAAAAGGTTAGTAGTAGAGACGCAAAATGAAATGTATAAGTGTGTGTATAAACTGAGTGTGGTCGAGTACTTTAATTTGGATAAATGAACATGTTTATCGCGAAGGAGTGTTGCGGAGCTTAATACAAGATCGGGTCTCGTGACTATCCTATACGGGACTGTGCCTTTTTTGCGACAGCGACAGAATGAAAAATACTTGTTTTAACGTGGATTCGAGTAACTATTAAGACTGGTTACCGAAGACTAATTGAATGACGCTCTGGACCTCGTATTTATACTGTAAAAATAACTGATCTTAGCATAAAATAATAGTCATTGCTAGGTAACAAAACATTAACTTAACATTTAAGAGTGAGTTAGAGGATGTCTCGAACGCGACAAATAGCGAACAGACTCTCGTGGGTAAATGTGTAAATGTGTTAAAGTATACATGTGGCATGAAGTTGTATGAGTTGAATGTACGAGCCTAATTCGTAATTTATATGGTAATTGCCGAAGTACATGGATTGGTTTTATACTAAGTAAGACATTGGCAGTTGTCCATTAAAAGTCGATGATAGGCAGGGATACTTATTATTTGGAATTATTGGTTTCCCTCCAAAGGGGTTTAATCAAGATCAGAAAGTTTGCGATATATTAGAAGAACATATCAGTGAGGAGTTTCTCCTGGTTTTAATGTTGTAATTGGTTAGTTAGAAAGAGAGAGAGAGAGAGAGAGAGAGAGAGAGAACGGTAGCGAGAGTGGTTTTCTGTATGAATTAATACCCTATCTTTAATACATACGAACTAAAGCAGAAGTCGTGATTGACAATACCGATATATAAAATTATATTAAAACAAATTAAGCCGTTTCCTCTATAACATCTATCAAAACGAGTCTTGGTCTTGGATTGGGTAGGCAAATGCATCCGTTCCGAGACACTACCGCGTCTATTGATTGATCTGAAAATCCGGATTGTACCAGAGCTCCATTGTTTCCCTCACACCGTAGAAACACATGAAAAATCTACGGCATTCAGAGCATAAAGGGTGAAAGGAACAAACGAGTCATAGAGATATAGTGCACTCGTATACATATATATATTTAAACACACATTTTAGATAGTGTAACCGCAACGCGCGGTTAACTATAGTTTAGCACAAGTTAAACCCGATGATTATGTTGTCAGGGCCGCAGTGGGTGGAAAGAAAAGTGATCGCTCACCGGCGAGCGTATGTGTGAGTGAGGCGGCAGGTAGAAGGCGAGTAAGTCTCTTTTACTTACACCCTACTACCTCCTACATATATATATGTATACTCTATATACTCGCACACTCTCGTGTATGTTCGTACCAATGCCAAAGAAGCTTACCCGCAGTTGGTCAGAGTATCTTACTAATGCTAGCTACGCTCGTGCATACCCTCGTTTTTCTCTACTCACGCTACTCTCATGTTCACTTGAGTCCGTTTCTCTTACACGGAATTTACTAGGCATGTTTATAAGGCGTATAATAAAACGTCTCAATAGTCCGTCTCGGGATAGTTCTCAGGTTCTTGTAAGGGCATGAGTGTTTAGCAATAACTATTGGAATGACGAAGAATCGTTATCTTTAACCCTAGAATAATCTTTTCACTTTCCCTAGAGTTAAATTGTTATTCTGTTGAGGTACATTTCAATCCCAGAGTGTAGTTATAGGGGAAAGATTAACAATAAATTATGTTTAGGGACGAGCAGGGGCTTAGTGGTTCGATTTGAAACTGACATGCAGTGGGCCTGGCTTCAATGGTCTAAGGACAGGGAACCAAGGAAAGAATTTTCATGAATGGTCGTCATCAATGATTAAGCATTTATAATCTTCTGCCACAATTTGCATTGGCAATAGTTGTTTTTCATAAGGCAGGTGAGCCTCGACCAAACAGGGACGGCATGTTAACGGGGAGTGCTTGTGGGGCAGTATGGAAAACTTTCTTCAATTGGGATCTGGACACGCGTGCAATGTGCCTGGAGCAAGCATAACATGTGACACCTATCGTCCTATTGTCCTTTGCTATGTTTTTTAAATAATCCATTAATGCTCTTAATGTCCAAAATCTTGGAGATAATTTCGCCACATCCTGTAGACGTCACTTCATAGTTACTATTTAGCGTTCAAAAACATCGATTTAAGGTATCTCGAGCTATATCAGCGACGCGTGCTATGACAACGATTGATTACTATGACAATAATTACTATGAGACGGTTACTATCATGACGGTTGCTACGGTTGTTATGACAACGCTTGCTAAGGCGATGGTTGTTGCGGCGATGGTTGCTATAGCAATGGCAGCTATATAAATTACTACCAGAGCCTCTCGCGGAATTCAGGTGAGGCAAAACTATACTAGTTCTATCTCTTTCACACTCATAGGTATTTCACATCCCCTTCATTCAGCTGAGCTAAAGGCTGTGTTTCGTGGATTTATTTTTCCAGATTATCAACAATAGTTCTCGTGCGCAGGTCAGGTACTTTTTCGTTTCTAAATCGCAATCGAAATGAGTGTAGCGTGTATGTTTTTAGGCTGGCTTCTGGGTGTCAAACGGCGTTTTATATTTTATTTTGTAAAAAGTGATTTTTTTCATTACAGATAACTGCGGACAATTGATCTGTAATTTTTTTTTTCAATCTTAACAATTCTACGCTTGTCACCCGAAAGGTGCACGTTCTTGCAGTCTACTGACCGAATTTTATTCAGTTCTGATCAGTGTAGAATGGGGAAGCGAGTTCCAAAAATGATATGTGGTAGAGTGAGTGTGGCGCCTTCCCTCAAGGTGACGTGTTACCCCTCGGTTGGTAACAAAAACTGTAATGCAAATTTCTCTACCACGATTGATATTTCGTGCGAATGAGGAGAACAGTGAACCGCGTCTTGGAATTGTACAGTTCATCGTTTTAATTTTTTATTCGAAAGATCATTCGTGGCGGAGAAATTTGCAGTGGGAAAAATCTGCTATCTCTTTCACACGCATGGCGATCTAAGAGAGAAAGACGACATGTAGCACATCGTCTTAAGGCCAGGCGAAACCTATGTACTTCACCTATGAGTGCGAAAGAGATAGAACTAGTATGGCGGACACGGCGGAGTGAAAGAGAAGCAGCACGTCTGTGTCAGTATGAAGGTTTCGACTCGCCTTAAAGGGAAATCGGGACTCTGGTCTGTCATTTGACCCCAATATTCTTCATTCACTTATACGGCGACTGCGGTGGCGAAACATTCTTATAATATAGAGAGAAAGAAGCTACGGCTTAGAGCGGTTTGGGTGCTACGTGTTTTCGCACCCATATGGCCCAAGAAACCCTTGTCCCTATCATTGACCCATCCTCTATTCCTATTACTGACCCTCCTTATCGTTATCCTTACTATTAACCTGCGGAGGGGATCAATAGTATGGACAAGGGGACGGGTCAATGATAGGGCGTCGACCCTCTGCGCGGTTTACGTGCCAGCTTGTTGTTTGTTTCTCTACTGATCATAGACCCGTAACCCTTCGCGATCGGTTTTTATTTCCCTCGCGACAATCAATTGTTTCCCCTCTCAGTTTTATGTTTTCACTCCCGTCATTGTTTTTGCGACCAATCCGCTTTCGTTTACATCATAAACAGCTCAAAATCGCAGTCTGTCACTGAACCTTCTGTCCCTAGTCATGGGGGGGGGGGGGTTCAAAAAGGACTAAAAATAATCCGAGCATGAAGAGGAGGAACCTCTTGCATGATCCTCATTATCCTCCTTCCCTTATGTAAGACTGCACAGAGAGTTCTTAAAGTATTTAGGTTATTTAGGTTCTCCTCGATTCTTCTGGATTCATAATATGTATTATATATGTAATATTTATATATTTCAATAATATGAAGAGACTAAAGTTTCGTACGGTCCGTTCGCTCCCATACTGTCCAACCAACCCTTGTTCAGGACTTTATATCATCGACTTCTGTTCCTATCATTGACACCTCCCTGTATCCCTATTATTGACCCTCTTCTCCACTGGCAATACAAACGGGAGTGGGGTCATGATAAGGGTCTATGTTTCTATTATTGATTCTTGTACATGGCGGTGGCAGAATCTTTTTATAACATAGAAATCTCTTTCTCTCTCTCTCTTAGCGAGACCTAAGTGTTCTCTGAGAATTAGCGAGGTTTTTGGCAATAATCAGGAAATAAATATGAGAACGAAGTGCTATCAAAGGAAATTTATGATCAGCTATGTCAAGCCAAAACTCGTGCTGCCAATTTAGGGTTTAAATTTGCTTGGACCGAAAACTGTACCATCTACGAAAGAAAAAAGAATAGCCAACATTCAATTACTATCTGTTCTCAAGATGATCTGTCGAAAATTAGTTGACAGTTCATTGCTTACTCTTCAGATGTTTTCACTGCTAGCCATTAGGTTACAATACCCTTTCGTCTGACATTTTTCAGTGCTTAAGACTATTCTTAATTGTTATTATTCTTAAATGTTATTGTATGTACTCTGTTCGTACTATAAGAATTACTTTTAATATTTCGTATGCTTTGAATTTATCATTAACTATTGCGTTGATGTTAGTGTTGTATTTTTATTTAGCTGGTTCACTCTTAATATAAATAACATAGCTACTACATAGTTTTTTCTCCTACACTAGAAACTGTACGCGATCACACATCACTCTCTCTCTCTCTCTCTCTATGTATATTGCAAGTATTGACTGGTTAACCACTGTCAATGCAAATGTGTATGAATCACGAGCGTGCAATACGTACAGTCAGAATACGTGTTTGTTCGTAAGCAAGTGCATGTTCTATAAATTCTAGCTCGGTGCTGTAGCGAGCGAGTATATAGACACATACACGTTACACACAGTATTTAATACTGCGGTATACCTCTCACGCGCCTCGAGCTATACTCTACGCGCCCCGTACTTGGCGATCAGCGAACTAGCCCTTGCGCTCCAGTGTAAGAAAGCCTATTCATCACCATTATCACTGACGGACATAGTTAGCCGGCACGGTTGAAGCTTCCCCGCTGGCGATCCGGGTCCTGTCTGACCGCCTGCCTGCCTGCCTGGTTGCTCGCCGGTCCCATCGACTTCTCCTCGCGAGACTCTGGACTCACCCCACATGTGATGCGCCTAGGATTCTCTTGGGCTGATCTCATCTGTCCGTTGAATTTTCAGTACTCTACGTGCCCGCTTTACGTTAGCTGCTGTTAGGTAATTGTACTCTCCAAAGTTGCTCCTACATAGAGGAAGCAAATTTCTTTTGCATGCCAGAGATTCTTTATTTACGATTTCAATATCAGGGAGTTTACAATTGTCTGAAAAGTTCCGAAATCATATAGAATACCATTACATTTTCAACTCTCTCTTCAACTACTTAAATCACAAGTATTCGTTACTAAAATTATTATTTTATATGTATTCGGTTTTTTTTTACTCCCGACGTGAGTATGCGTTTCACTGGCATGACTTGCATGACCTGGGTACACGGATTCTGCGCATTGTAACCTCTATTTTTGTCCTAGATTGTATATATCAGGTGAGATTTCAGAAAGATATAAGCGCTTTAAAAAATGTATGAGCAGCACGGTTGTATATGTCGAAATGCCACAAGATGGCCGTCATTCCTACTATAATCGTTCATCTACACCAGGGGTCTCCAAACTACGGCCCGCGGGCCACATTCGGCCCGCGGACAGATTTTGGACTATTTCACTTTTTACCACCGGCAATAATGATAATATGGTTTTGGCCCTCGGAACTTACTGGAGTAATCAGTATGGCCCTAAGGCTGGAAAGTTTGGAGACCCCTGATCTACACCTAACTTCAGAGCGCTTACGTTGGAGTGACAGAAAGAGCACGTTGGCCATTTAGTCAATTATTCAACAGCATGTGAATTTTAATAAATTGCACATCAGAGATGTTGTTAACAACTAGAAATTAATAAAAACGCAACGCAATTTTCTAATCGCGTTTGTTGATTTAATTCTAAATACACGAGCGCAAAAATTATTGTGCGATAAAATAAAGTTAAATTATCAAAAAACGATGACCAATTTATACTTTTCTAATTACCTTCGTTACTTTAATTCTAAATACAAGAGTTCAGAAAATATTGAGCGATTAAGCTGATGTGGTACACGCTGCTGTCGTTCTCTCTCACTACTTCACGACTGCCAATGGTGGTATCTCACTTGTGCTCATGGCGGCTCAGTCAGTGTACCACGTCACCTTAAGGCCTTAAGGCCTTACATACGTCTAGCAGTGCCTAAAACGCGCTAAAAGAAAAACTGTTTTTAGAAGAGTTAGCAATAGAAATTAATAAAAATAATTTTTACACATTGTTTATTAGTATTTAAACTTTGTAAAAAAATTTATTCCATTTTTGTTTTCAAAAATTACAACATAAAAAATCACGTTTCCCGAAGCACTATGAAAAAAAGTTGCACCACGGTCTGTATCATTTCTTCTTGAAATGTTGATAGATCTGCAAAACGTAAAAAAATTCTTGTAAAATAAAGTTGTAGTTATAGTCTGAAAAATGAAATTCGAAAAATTTAGCAATTCACGGCAAATTTAAAAAAAGTGTGTATTTTGTGTGATAACGTCACACTTTAATTATGTTTATAAAAAATTTTAATCACAATATCAAAAATCCGACTCGACAGACTATAGAGAAAACAATTTCGCATATTTAAAAAAAAAAAGCATCAAAAAATATTAAAAACTGTATGAGTTATCATGCAGACCGTGCCAGAAAAAGTAGTTTTGAGAAAAATGCGTTTAAAGTTTCAAGTGCGTTTCGCTCGAGGTCGCGCGCAGCTAAAGCAAGAACTTTATGAATTTTTAAATTTATTTTGTTAACTTACGTCTAATTTCCCATTCCAGCTTAATATTGTATGCCTTCCTTGTCAGTAAACAATTGTTGCTGTTTATTTTTTTCCAATCGACGAGTTGTTCTGGCCTCTTTTGTTGCTTTGGTAGCGTTGATTCGTGCGTGTTTTAGCCGGTTCGCATTTTCTCCAAGACAGTAGTGGTACCCCTCGTATCCAATTGTTATTCCAAGTAATCTTTCTATTCTTAATAAAGCCTCTGCCCCGTCATTAAAAGTACATACAGCAACATTGACAGCTATATCAACTATTCTCTTACTACCTGGACTACATTTGGGTGCAATCTTCCAAATTTTTGAATTCACAAAATTTGCAATCACAAATATGACACACAACTGCTCGCTTCGAACGATCAAAGAGAACTAACCTTCAATTTCAGAAACCTGAATATATTCGCATAATGCTTTATAAACGTCCCTACACATACTGTAGGATAACTAAAGAACCGACAGGCTAAAAGGCTCCGAGGGTAAAGGCCAGCTGCCTCAAACAAGTCTGCGCAGGTAGGCGCGCATCAGGCCCTCTCGTTTCGCAGTCGGGTTTTCTATAATAACTTTCGATCTATAGGGAATTTTTACAGAATTTTTACTTTCACAGAAATACGTCTAAAACTATAGAGAATAATAATCTGTAAAAAAAAATCGATTTTTTGAAAATTCTGGATGTATGTAAGGCCTTAAATAAAATAGAGTTATTAAAAATTATTTAGCTGTTTTAGTTTCAAAAAATATAATAACTATAAAAATATATAGCAATTATAAAAATGCTGTAGAAAGTCACGTTAAACTAGCTTTAAAGAAATTAAATTTGAAAGAAATTTTATTTTAAAAACTTCGGACTCCAAGAAATTATAATAAACAGGACTTTAGCTTTAAAAACTTTGCTAATGAAACTAGATCTAAAAAGGACGAAACAAGTTCTGATGTAATTTTAGTTAACTTCATATTTAAATTAGAATAACTCATTTACCACTCTAACAACAGTCGGGAGGCGTATCCTGAACATTGCAACCGTCTTTTACGTAACAAAAAACATGCTGGCGTCTGGACTCTAATTTAAAAGAATAGTTATATACAATATGGTCGTTCTTTAACGCAAAAGTTAACTAAAATAATATCGAAAGTTATTTCATCCATTTTAGATTTATTTTCATAAGAAAACTTGTTAAAGCTAAAATTCTGTTTATTACAGTTTTTTGCAGTCGAGAGTTTTGTAAATAAATTTTTTATAAATTTCGTTTCGTAGATAGAAAGTAATTTCAATTGACCAGAAAAGTGGTTTGAAAAAAGTCTGAACGTGAGCTCGTATGCGCCCGTGCTTGCGTACGCGTGTGTATTGAATAAAAACATTTCCCACTTATGTATCTCAAGAATAGCTTGGCCTATAACGTTTAAATTAGACATGCAAGTAAAGTTACATAATGTTCTTTCGTTCGGTACGATTTTGTCAAAATGAATAAAGATAGAATGAATGTATAGCATTTTGAACGTTTAAAAAAATTTTGTTACCCCTCTCACGGCTTTCGATTTTTGTCTACCGAAGCAAAACTTTCTGCATGAGCAAAGCAACTATCAAATACATACGGCGTTCAATTTACCTGAAATAATACGCTGTTAAAAATACGGTTTTAAAATTAACCCTCGTACGGTGTTCATACGCGTTCACACTGACGCCTCTTGTCACCGGCCGGTGTTCAATAGCTGGTGTCGATGTGGATTATAACCTCAAAACTTTCAACGCGATGTAATTGAAAATAGGTGAATGAAATACAATGACATTTTTGGGTAATATTCGTGACATAATTCTGTATTGATTGCTGATAATTTATTGACTTTCATATACTCATTTCAAACATATATATTTATGTTGTACATTTTGAGATGGGATCCCATGATTACAACACAATCGCTTGTGTGAATTTAGTACTGTAAAAATTGTTAAAACTAACACTAAATGGGTCATCACTGATCAAAAGTTCACATTAATCGCCTTTAAGACCCTAGATTTTAAGCAGTGTAAGAGCGGTTCGGATTTAATTGTGTTATAACTAATTGTTTTATAAAATTGTTGATTCGCTAACTCTTATCATTTACAAGCAGATACGCTAGTGTATACAGTAGCTGAACAAGTCGGTAAAATAGAGGCTTGCACGTTACTTCCTAATCATTTTGCACCTTTCGCAAAGCTTCCTTCATGAGAAAACCAGAAGCGATCAACATACTTGCTCAAAGAAATGACTTTGTGAAAGTTGGAAAACAATGAGGAAGGAATGTGCAAGGTTCTGTTTAGCAGGTTTTTTCCATTTTAACTACTGCGGGGGCACGTATTGTCACTGTGAGTTATTACAGGAGAAAATGATGTCTGGTGCGCACACGCGAGTATTATTTCGCGTGCACGAAGTCCAGGCACTCAACACGTGAAGAATGTATTGCATGCGTGTTGTCAGTCTATGTGCAGTTAGAGGGAATCGGGGTAACATGTGATTTATCGAAACTTTATTTGTTAAAAAGTTCTCGAAAAGCCTGAAGTCTTATCTTATTATTTCCCATTTGTCTTATCATGTATTTACTTATTCGGTCCTATCATCTATTTATATTAAGCCTATTTTAAAACATACTTGTTATACTTACACTTACATACAGATACAGATGAAATATATGTAAAAATATTAGTGGAGTATAGAAAATTAAAAATATAGGCCCAAAAAACATATGCTGCATGTATTTTCGATTTATGTTATACATTGCACATATAAAAATATTCAATTTTACGCATATACGATATATGAAACCTGAAATACATTCAATGTATAGCATTGTTGTATAATAATAGGAGTTCATAAGGCTCGAGCGCTAAGCGCCCTTGCAAATTATCATTGCACTTTCTCCGTCCCTATCATTGAGACCTTCTCCCCTGACCCTATCATTAACCGTTTTGTCCCAGGGGGCAAAAAACTTCATCAAGGAATAATCCGAGCCTGAGGGGGGTAGGCTCCAAGAGGGTGGTAGCCTAGGGAGGAGGAATCTCCAAGAGAACTTGGTCCTCTTTTAATAACCAAGGCCTAAGGGGGTCTGTAGGTTTATATATCACTTGGTCCCGGTATTTTTGATTCTTTTACATGGCCGTGGCGGTGGTGGCGGTGATGGAATATTTTTATAATAATATAAATAGATATAAAATACACTAAAATCTTGTATATTTCAATTTTATATTTTGGACATCTCTAATCTGAACAGGTATTATCACTCGCAGATGACGTACATCGATAGATTTGCCATTATGAAGCGTTGAAGGGATCCTCAACTCAAGTCCTCGATCGAATACGGAAAGAAATAGGACTGCCGGGTCTTACATCAATAGTAATAATAGAAGACAATAGTAATCATTTGTAGTCGATTTTACATAAATCGTGGTCGTTATAACTGCATCTTATATCTAAAATAACACTGGCTGTTGTAATATATAACGTTGATGCTGTAGTAAAATATTTATCTTAAAACTTACAAACTTATGCACTAGATGTGAATAAGTTCGAAGTAACTAGCACAGGCTGAGGGGTTAGAATAACTCGTTAAGCTATCCTTATAACAGTAACCAGTTGCGATTATTGCTATTGTAGGGTTGTACATTGAATCGTATATATGGGACAAAAAATATTTACTATACGCAATTAAAAAATGTAGTTATTGGACGAAATCAAAATTGCCATCGAGTGTAGTAAATACGCGTTTATGATGCTTGTGCTCGCACGCATTGTGAAGATCCAGGCTCTCTCTCTCGTTTTCTCTCTCTCTCTCGTTTTCTCTCTCTCTCTCTCTCTCTCTCTCTCTCTCTCTTGTATGTATTGAATTAAATTATTGATGTAATTCAATAAGATTACATCTCATTCCATTCCCGCATTCCATATTAGAACGTCAATACAGCATGAAGTCTTGCGTCGAACTACCATCTCATCCTACTTGTCTTCGCGAATGATAGTCTCATATTTACATTTTGTATATTTCGATTATACAGGGTGTTCGAAAAATCTGGAAAAGGACGAATAATTCGAGAAATACACATCGGATCGAAAAACATTAAATATATATTCAATATTTTTAAAAAAGCTATCCAGTGATACCAAATTTAACTCCGCACCAGCACCCCCTAGGGGTGCGGTGTTACTTTGAAATCTTAAATAAGAACTACTATTTTTATTGCAGATTAATATTCTAAGCTTCAAAATACGTAGATTTTGACTGAAACTTTAATTTTATTTGCAATAAATGCCGCTGGAATCGCAAAAACTATTTTTTTTTGCAATTCTCGAGAAATACACATACGATCGAAAAACAATAAAATACGTGTTCAATATTTCTAAAAAAGCTATCCAGCATCACCAATATCGACCCACCCCCCAGCCCCTCGGGGTGACGGGTTACTTTAAAATCGCAAATGGGAACCCGATTTTTTATTGCATATTTGGATTCTATGTTACAAGATACGTAGATTTTCCTAACCTAAACCTAGAAATTCAAAGTGACATTTTTAATATCGTGGATCGAAATATAAAAAATTACTTGATTTAGACTGTTATTGAATTTTGAGTTTACATTCTTAATCAGCGACCTCAAAAACCTTAAGAACCGAGTTTTATCCAAATTAAATAAATTTTGCTTCCGCATAAAAGATAAAAAATTCGCCTAAATCGCTATCGGGTGTCTCATTTTATGGTTGTTTGAATTTTTCGAAAAAACGATGTACGCTCTCTAGTTTTCGTCAATTTTTAGCTAGATAGCTATCGAGTTAAAACTTTCTACAAGAATAGGCCGGGGAATCAGGTTATTCGGTAATGAGTTTAGTAAGAATCGATCAAGGGGTTCAGATTTTATAGAATCATGATTTTATGTAATTTTTCGGACAAAGTATATTTTTGATTTAACATTCGTAAATTTTCGACTATCAAACTGAAACTTTGTATACAAATTGGCTAGGGTACGAGGACACTTGGTCTTGAATTTGATGAGAATCAATAAAAAGGTTTAAACTTTATGAAATTTGCAATTTTTCGAAATTTTCAATTTTATTGAAAAATTTTATGCTATTCGCTCTATGAGAAACCCGTAATTGAGATAACCATTCCCCATAGAGGAGAATCTGTGGTTTCCATTTCTGTCCGCTATTTTGAATTTCTGCATTTTTAATCAAGATTCGTAATCAGCGACCCTCAAAATCTCCGAATACCTGGTTTGATTTAAATGATGTTACTGTTTGCATTTTCGTTCACGATATTAAAACAAACATTATGAATTTTTTAATTTCGATATCAGTTTCATTATCAACTACCTGAAAAATCAAGTGGTTTCTTGCTTTTTAGTCCACCATTATGAATTACGATATGTTGATCACGAATACATGTTCAGCTATCCAAGAACCTAAAGAAACTATAGGGCATCGATTTTTATTCAAATCATGTAACCCAATCGTCAAATAAACGATGTGACGCCATATGGCGTTGATGCCCACAGGGATACAATAATTTTTGTCGACATATGGCGTCGATGCCGTCGAAGGGTTTAACCCTAATATACACATCAAGATTCAAGATATATTTCTTGTCCAGTCTCGAGGGTCGAAACAAAACCTTGAGTCGATTCAAATCTCGAGAAATCTTGAGTTTTCACGGAATCACTATTAATTACATTCAGTTTAAATTATGAAGCAGACGAATCGATTCTCCTTCATGACAAAAATCCATAAAAGTGTCGATTTTCCAACGTTGCAAGCATAATACGTAATTGCGGACTCGGATAATAATCGATGGAACTCAGAGCCAGCCAAATGCAAAACATATTTATCTCCGAATTTCCTTTCCACATTAATCGAATGACCTTTTCCTTATCTAACATCGCTAACGACATCCATATTAAATTCTTTCTTGCTCGGTACGTTATTATGTTTATCTTCTCCTCCGCTCTACATGAAATCTTGAAAGAAAAATCTTTAAGACGTCTTGTTCACACATCTTATAAATTACAGGGCCTCATGAGTTTATATATACGATCACGGACTAAAATTTGTCACATAACAAATATATTATCTCGTATCGTAAATGGCCTGGCTCAAAAAAAAATTCTGGACTTAATTTTTTATGCTTTTGAATTTACTAAGTTTTGTGTTGTCAGAATGAAGTTATATCGTGTTTTATTTGACTTGGAAAGTAATAATTATACGGAGTACCATTATTGAAGATATATTCGCAAATTTACACTGATTAAAAAAACCTTTTACATCCTTCCCCGTATCTTAATTTTTGAGGTTTTTTTATAAATATCCTGAAGTACACATGTGCAGATGATAATTCATTACACCTCTCCACCATTCCGCCCTACTCTTTCCTACGTGTGTAGATCCATGTCTGCTATGTGTTATGTGGAGCGAGACAGCAGAGAACTCCAAGAGTGAGTAACAAGTAACGAGATAACTAGTAATAAGGAGGTAATGTGCAAGGGGCGGACGAGTGGTGAGACGCCGGAGAGGAGGTAGTTAGAGAAATAAGGAAAGCGCAAAGATGGGTCGCTGCTGGTGCTGCTCGAAGGGATATAAGCAAGAAGGCGCAAGAAAGTCGGACGTACAGCTCGTAACTCCAGACACTTAACCGTCCCTCGAACGTTTCGTCGACTAAAACCATCGTCGGTTGAATCAACAATCCCCCGCGCACACTCTCCGACGAACGGGAGGAGCGCCTGGCAATCCAGAAAGCGCGAGGCAAGCAACCGAGCGCGCAGGGAACGACCTGCGAAAGGTGATGCGGTAAAGGAGAAGACGCGACCCGCCACGGCACAAGGCGCTCTGGTTATTGCTCGTAAACCGCCTGGCTCTGAGTTTTCAACCGTCGAGAATAAATATTTCCCAATAAGTATATAGCTATGTGGATTCTACGGTCTGTGCTTACGCGCGCGCCTCGTACCCTGCCCGACGGACAACGGATGAGAAGCGCGTCTGTGTGTTATGCACCGTGTGGAGATTCTGCCTTCTGCTTAAACTCAAGGTATGTAAGAACGACCTTTCAATATTACGCTCTATGACTGATGTTCACTCTGTGACCAACGGCCAATTGTTCTTTCTGCGGAGAGCGAAAGACGATATTCGTTCTCCTTCCAATTTTTTCGCTCATCTGTTTATCAGTGAAGCCAAATTAATAGAATATATCCTTGGAAAATAACTTAATCAATAATATTAATAAATAACAATTAGTCAAGCCAATTATCAGTTATATTAATTGTTATTAACGGATTTTATAAATTATATTAATTGTCATCCTTAGCTACGAATAAAAGATCGTACCGAAAAAAATACGAAAAAGATTCTGAAAGTATTCTTAGTACATTTTAAAGAGAAAAATATATTTTGCTTTTGCACGATATTCTTGCCTACCTATTATCTAGGCAGCTATTATGTGAGTGCCGCTTGAATGCTCGAGGAGATGTGACCGAGCAACGCGCGTGACGACGAGCCATTATTCTCGCTCGATGAAACAATTAGCGGGCTTACCAGGCAGACAGACCGCTATTGTACGATTATTTTAGTACACAATGCTGAAGAATGAAACCTTTTTCTTGCCCGCTAAAAATATATTTCTTGCGGGTTAAATAGTTTATATACAATTATGTACTTACGGGGAAAATGTTTTCCTTATTTTCGGATTATTATATGCCTTATAGTGTTATCTATATACAAGTTATTCGCAAAAACCCCATGTTTGACATTCCACACGTTTATCAAGTAATTTCTCCTTTCTTTTATTCGTTCTTTTATCGTAAATATTATCAATATTTTTTCATTCGTCGTCGGATTTTTAAGCGGATAACGGATGTCAATCGACTCGACAATGTATTCGCCAGGTCGGACAGTCTATTAGTTTGAATTTTCGTAATTTTCTACACTTGATCTTCGTCTTCCTCCGCTTTCTCCAGTTTCGTTGGACCCACTCTACCAATACAGAGCCTTCCAACCTGTACACCATTATTACGAGCCAGTCAACGTGACTTTGCACTTGATCGAGTACATTCTACACCAAGGATCGCAAAACGGCCGATTCTCGATCATCCAAGTAGCCTTTAGCACCGACACGTTTTACGAAAATTGAGCCGTAACATTCTCATGCTGAGCATTAACATCCACGGAGCTGGTGCATTACCAAGAACCAGTATACTATTATAATACAATTAGGTAGAAATTGCAAAGCGAACAAGGAGTTGGAAGTTGGACGCTGATAAATCGTAAAGGCAACGTGCCTGGCGAGTCACGTGCAAAATGCCTTTCCCGAGTGATGCAGTTATACAAGATGCAAGAAAGAGAAAGAGATGAACCCGAGGTCTGAAAAATATATAGGAAGAGCGCGGGTCCAGCAGCATCGGTAGAAGCGGCAGACGAGGCAGAGGAACGGCTATTGGACGCCGCGCCGTCAGGCACGGGAGTTTCGTGCAGCGATTATTGGCCCTTTGCGGGGTGGTGGGCGAGGCAAACAAGTTCAGCGCGCACACACGCGGCGGAGAATGCCCGCGAGTGCATAACAAGCACACATGTCCGATTCGCAAGTAGCCTTCCGCGCTTATTCCTTCGCCCTCGCCTCCACCTCCGCCACCCTTTCTTCTTCTCGCGCGGTCTTCCCCAAGGGCACACACGTTTCACCTGCGCTGACTCTCCGACACCCTTCCGCGCTGGCTACTTCCTCCGGACTCGCGGGAGTGAGAGTCACCGCGTCGTCCGGTGCACCTACCAATACGAGCTTCCAATTAACCGACAATCCGAAACAATTTGGTCGGCGAGATCAGATCTCGTGAACTCCCGGCCAACGCCTGCAATCTCTATTCTGTCTTTCTTCCTCTATCGCTCTCCACGTGCATGTGACAGATCTTTGACTCATTTTTTTCTGACTGCGGACGAAGTGAATGAACTAGATTTTAAACTAGCCTTCCATAATAATGGCAATTATAATGGTAATAATAATTCAATTCAATAGAATAAGTTATAGTATGAGGTCTTGAACTGGGCGAAAACTGGCTAACCGCATGCTGTATATGTAAAAATAAATTTTAAAAAAGGAACCTACATATTAGCTAAGTAAAACAGGAGGTGGTAAACCCATATTTTCAACTTCCGTCTATTTGACTCGTATATAGATATTAAAATATAGCTTGTGTCAACAATATGTTTCGAAAGTGTGATCAAATTTTCGATATATAAACTCTTTGTTTCATAAGCGAAATGTTGAACATGCAATATTTCCATAAAATATAAGCAGTAACGTAAAAAATTCTATTTTGTAACACAACCACAAAAAGTTCACCTCTTCGTACCAGTACAACTGTGGCAAAAGTGGCGCTTTTTAGTAAGGCATGAGACAAAAAAGTACTGCACATACGTAAATCATATACATTTTCATATTCACAAACTAGTTACGTTTTCACACACTTATTAAAAACTCTAGTTACTTTTCGCCCACTTTTTCGAACCAAGTATTGCCAACTAGCCTTTAAATATAGCACTTTTATGCAATACTTATTTGTGATACATTTACAAATATTTTGTGGGTGTAAATGTGATATTGAATTCTTTTTTTCTTTGCATAGATATGCGAGCCTATATTAACCGTTTATAAGTTACAAAAATATCCCCACTCCTCGGCTCTATCATAAGAATGCATTACCCCCACTCTGCTCTTCATAATCCCGGGACGATTTCGGACGATGCGACTTATAAAGGGTTAAAGGATGCCTTTTAATCCATTTGGGGGGCATCGTCCCTCGAACCCGCAACCGTCACTCCACTAATCTGGATGCCGCATCAAATCGAAAGCTTTTTTATTCATACTCATACTCATGTTTTTGACACTTTTGACGAAATGTGTGAAGTTGACAGCACTCGCTTTCTACTTAATGTATTTTCGAAATATATATTGGCTTTCTATCTTGAGATTTTACATTGTAATTATCTTTGGCGACAGCTTCTATATGCATACTTTTTTCTCGGATAAAAAAAAACATAACCTCACATATTAGTATGTGTATTGTGGACAAACGAGTAGCATCAAAACGTCGCGCCATAGCAATCGAGCAATCACGTTTCGCGGTTCGCGCAGCCGCATGTCGTATACGTACGACGCGGATTACGACGTTGTCACGTCGCTGACTACTTTGTCGATCTAGTGATAATCATAACTTAAACAAAGTCAAATCAGCAGTAAGAATTATAAATTGTTCAACAATTCGGCCACACCACATAATTACGCCAGAGTGGAAGCTTCCAATTATCCGTGTTTATTATCATGACATTCAGTATACACTTATTCTTGAATAATATAGTCTTTAGGATCTATGACTTGAGATTACCAGCAGAACTACCTTAAGATGCTTATTTGTGGAGTTAAGATATGCAGAAATCGCATTAAAAAACTCATTTCGCACGGATGAAAGGGCTTGGTTAGGACTACCATATGCTTGGCTAAATATGCGTTAACAGATTGATTGATTAGACCAAACAACTTATTGGTTATCGTGACCAAGGACTTCGTTTTGTTTCAGAATACTTGGTTGTGGTAGTTTGTCTAACCAATTAATCAGTTGACGCATATTTAACCAATCGCTTGGTTGTCCTAACCAAGCCCTTTTTTCCGTGCTAGATGTGGTAAATATTACAGGGTTACATGGTGAGGTATAATTTGACAGCATGGCGCAATTAAGAATAATAATTTTTACGGTGAACACCAAGACATTCTGTTGCAAAACGAGCAAGACGTCACCGTAATGATACCTTTGGACACTTCAAAGTTTAAAGTGCTTTGCTGCTATCAAAGACTGTATTGTAGAAAATGCTGTTGTAGTCATGACATTTTTTCACCGTTTAAACAAGTAAAATGTTGCAATCAACGTCATTTGTAAATATATTACATTATGTCACAGTAATAAAAACAAATTCTCAAATGGGCAAATATATAACCACTGAGCATTGGGAAAAAAAATCCCATCTATCCCTTCGCTGTTTTATAAAATTCGGTTTAATGCATGGATTTGATAAATTTAATACTACATTGTTAAAAATCCAGGGTGTTGAAGACGTTTCGTGTGGACTTTTGATCAGTGTTGATCCGTTTGGTGTTAGTTGTAATTATTTTCACAAAAATGTACAACATGTTTTTGTTCAGAATGAGTAGATGAAAATCAATAAATTATCATCAATCGATGCAAAATTATCGAACGAATGTAATCCTAAAATGTCATTGAATTTAATTCACCTATTTATAAGGTTATAATGCAAATCGACAGCTATTGAACATCGACTCTTAAACACTGGCTTTTGAACACCGACCGTTGACACCAGTCTTCAGTGAGAACTCCTATGAACACCGCTCGTGGGTTAATTTAGACATCATATTTTTAAAAGTGTACACCATGGACCATCTTCTACCATACTAAAATTACATCTTTACTTACAAGTTCGATGCAACTACTAGACCATTTGAATCTTGCAAAAGTTCGTAGTTATCGATAGCCTAGTGATAGCATGCTCGTGTTAAATAAGTACGCAGGTTGAGTAGGCTCCAGGTTCGGATCTCACAATGCTGGGTTTAAGATCAAGTCAGCATTGCGTTATCATCGGAGCCGATGATACGGTAATTGTAATACGATCGATGAAAACATTAAATGTGCCGATAACATTTTTTTGTCAGTTGACTACATTTGCTTAAACTTATTTTAGCAACCTAAATAATCGAATCGACTAAACCGGTTGCGTCTTAGATCTTAGAATATTGCTGCATCGTACTGTGGCGACGCTTAAATAGGATGTATCTGAGCTGCCGTCAATTAAATGGCCACAATGTAATATTTATGTTCTGTCTATAGAGTTTCTACAAGGTGTGGCACAAAATTATAACATGTACAGTGCCCCATCTGAAAGCGCTGCAACACCGTGCCCCAATATGTAGTAAAAGATGAATAACGGACAAAAAATCGCACTTTTCTTTTCTCCGTGTTCATCTTGTCGTCATTTATATGCGCGACTTTCTAAAGATGCAATATATTACACACTTTTAACTGCACGCTGTGATGAATTTATATTTACGTGAACGAGACGAGAGTGCATTCTCTTAATTGTATTGGATGGATTTCTTATTCCACGGTGCACTTAGGGGGCTTAACCCTAGCGCACAAAATAACTATCCCTCTCTAGTTAAAATGTTAACCATCGTTGTCACTGTAACTCGTACCCTCCGTTAACTCACCGCACTGGCAAATTTTACTCGGGTGCATTGAAAGGAGGGGTAACGAAGAGTGCACTGCATACTTCGCGGACCCTCCATTGATTCTGCTTGTATTCTCGTTGTGTATCCTCCGTAGATACTTCCAGGAGCATTTAAAAATGGCAAATTTTACCCATTTGGAGCACGCGAACGGTATTCGGAGGTTTGGAATTTCGAGTCGGGAGCATCTATCTACCCATTATCATGAATACCGGTAGCTCACGGGTGCATCCAAATGCGCTTATACACCTCGCAGATAATACTCGTCTGTGCATAGACAGCTTACTCAAGAAGTTCCCACATTCCGGTGAAAATTGCTGCAGTATGCAATGCATGGAGGTTACACTCGCGGTGCATCCTGTTATTCCCGCGGATTCAACACGACCTCGCGAAAATGAGATAGCCTTTGGAAAAGCGCTACTACAGTCCCTCCCACTCGTACAAGCTCTAGTCGCAGGTTTACCAGACGATGCGGTATGCTCGACTCACGGCACCCCAACCCACTTTTCTCAATATACTTACGCGTGCGTGTGAGTGAGCTGAATGCACGTGCATATATCGATGCAGCTCGATAAGCCACAGTCGACTGTACTTGACTCTCTTTGCACACTTATTACCCTAATGCCAGTACTTAACACTCTGTTGGCGCGTACATATTCTTCTGCTGTTCGTTTATTTGTCCGCGAGCGCTCTCTCTCTCTCTCTCTCTCTCTCTCGCTCTTTCTGCCTCGCCTCATGAGCCGGTGCACGATTCATCACGACAACATCGACAAAGATCAGCAACAAGGGCGAGAGGCAATGAATCCTTCTTATCGCGCATGCGCTCCAATTTTAACTGCCTTAAGATCTAACTTCTTCCTAACGGTCACGGTAATTACACCAAGACCTCGAGAATCCCCGCTCATCCTTCGACAGCGTAAATACGCACAGAAAAGGAAATATTTATAAAATTCAGTAAAACTAAACAAAAATGTATTATTCCTGCTGTTAAAATATAATTAATTTGTTAACCCTACGTTAAAATTAGTCTTGTACTTACAGACTCGAACAAAGAATCCGATAGTAACATTATTTCTTTCACAGAATTATTTTTACTGTTTAGAGTACACAATAGGACAAATGATATTCCAGAGGAAACGACTCTCTTCGAAGCAATTAGAATTCTGGGCGCTTTGTTTGTTTGTTTTTATTTTAAGTGCCGTACGCAATAATTTAACGTCGAGATGAGATTCAGGTTCATTGCAAAAGAGTGATTAACTTTTAACGATTCGTGGGAACACAGTGGGTTTACATACCTGACTGATTGCGTCTCAGTCTGTGTACGGCGAGAGCACGCAGCGTGGAGAAGATATGTATATAGGTAATACGCGTATTTGCTGTAAATCGTGGTATACAGTAGTTAGTTTATATTATGTTGCTATATCGGTTTGTCGCACCCGGTATATAGATCGCCTGCGGTGTGCGGAGGCCAAAGCTGCGGCTGCTCCTGCCACGGAGTTTCTGCGCGAGGCCCAGCAGCTATGCCTTGGTGTTCCCGGTAGATAATTATCACTAACCATCAGCTATTTGCAAGGAATGGCTGATAATTGCCACGTTGTGTTCAACCTCACCCGAGCGATAACCTGCCGTCCCGTCTCTGTACTATATTCTAGGACACTCTTAGCTCTTAGACGAGCTGCGGACGCGAGAAACCCTGCTGCTGCTGCTGTTGTTGTTCGCGGGCTGGCTCCGCAGTCGCACTTTTCCATGCGACCCGTTGCGGTGCAACCTGCACTCCCGATCGTGGAGCTTTTTTCGACGGTTACAACGAATAAGTACACAGTCGCAGCTGCATTGCTGCGCAGCTCATCCTGGCAGTGAATTTTCTTGCGAGGCATTCGAATGGTCACGTTTTGCTTGTAATACACTCGTTATTAGATAAAATGTATGCGACGTACGCCTATTACCTGTATCCTCTTGAACTGCTGCCAAGTATACGCAAATACGCAAACCGCACGGTTATTACGTACAGCCGGTGCTGGCCTCGTCACAGGAAATCGCAATAACTGATAATACCTGTACAGATACCCAGGGGAATTATTCAGAAATTATCGCGGTCCTCGATTATTAAATTTTCTTTGAATAAAGCACGTACGTGGTTTGATAGATAGAGCAGTAAAAGCAGAAGCTTTACCGACGTCGTAATGCTATCGTGGGCGTTGGTCGGTCAATCTTGAGAGATATTCGCTCGCAGAGTCCAACACACCCCCGTCCCACTAGCCTATAAAATCAAACGGACGCGAACGCAGAGTCCAGCAGCCGAAAGATAAGTCTCTTATCGCACCGTAAACCGTGATGGTACAACGGCGATTTAATAATCTCTCCGCGACGCCTTCAGTCCCGATGTATATCCGCAGAGTGACGTGAACTACTCGCAATAATATTATTAATCGTATAAACGCGGTGTAAAGACGTTATCTCGGTGCTATTGGATTTCCACGTGGTACAGAGGGAAGCTATCCGGTTCGGCTATGCATCCAGCTTTCTATATATTTTATCGCTTGTGAACCTGCTATGGCTGTTGTTACTGCTTTTGCTGCTTCTGCTGCTGCTGCTGCTGCTGCTGCTGCTGCTAGTGCTGGTCCTACAGGATACAGTCTCATTGCAAGACACGGGACTGATCCTGTCATGTTGGAAATACAAATAAATGAAAGCAAGGAACGGGAGCGGATCTCGCGCAGAGCAGAGACGACGATCTGCAGTTTCTGTTGCAGCCGAGGCAGCGACCCGAATGGAATCGATGTGTACGGTTGAGAAGGCCGAGAGAAAAGGAGAGCAAGAAGGAGAAGGGAGAAATAAGGTGTAATCAGTTTAATGAATAGTCGCTCAACGTAATTATGGTGAGCCCGCCAACAGCACACAGGTTCTCGTTCGCTCACGACGTGAACTACGAGAAGGGGAATTACGAATTGCCAAGAAGCATCCGATATTCTCTCGGCGTTCTAGACTGCTCTACGAATAAATTGCAATATAAAATAATTGTAAGTCATTCGGCCAGCACTTTCGAACCCGCAACTCTATTGTTTTTGCTTTCTCGTATCAGAGGAAGCTTTGGTTTCGTGAACAATTTTTTTTTTCGAAAGTTAATGTGACGGTACTTAAAATTCTCTGAATAATCCAAATATCATACTCTGAAAGCATATCCAGTGCGTGTGTTTGTGCGTGCGTGTCTATATGTGTGCATTCGTGTCTGTATGTGTGCGTGTTTCATGGAGAAAAATATGAAATAACTAGAGAACGCCTTGTTTTTTTGTCACGCATGTGGGTGAGTTTATCAGTCGATGTTTTTTTTAAATGCAAAACGACGCAATCACGCCACTCACCTTAATTTCAAGCTATCGAAATAAAACTTTCTACACAAGACTAGTTGCAAGCTTAAGGCTAATTACTAGCTACTTAACTGCAAGCCATTGGATTGTAGGTTGCCACAAAAAGAGAAGTTACGGTTAAGGTTGATTGGTACTGCATTATTTACAAATATATGTTTAAAGTAGACTTAACGTTTATAACTAAAGCCCATGTAGAAATCTCGGTCTGGGAACACCGGTTTCCGACCAGAACCTAGTCGGGTTTCGCGGCAGTATCTCGTTTCTGCAGATCCCATCCGTACGCAGACCAATCGGTAGAAACCAGGCACTGCTGGAATTTACTTGCTTCTCCGCAAATGGGTTATCCAACTTGAAATCCAAGTGGATTCCCGATTCTGGTTCAGTTCTCAACGGTGAACAATATTTCGACGATCGGGATTCAGTTAGGGATACCCTAAGAGTGGTATACTGCTTTGAATCTGAATGGATCTCGGATCATCTTTCCCCGCAGTGTACATTCAAAATAAAATGAACATTTTTGTTTTTTTAACAAGAAACTTTTTGCCCGCAAGCGTGTACAAGTTTCTTCTTTTTGTTAATTAAAGAAAAATAAAAGTTTGGCCGTTCTGATTATACAAACAAAAGTACGCAAGTACGAAATAATAAATGTTAATGTCACAACAAAAAGAAGCACGAGTTATACATTCATTTTACAATATATTTACTGAAATTTTTATACAACGAAATTGTTATTTAACATAATATTAGGTGAATATCACAATGTTCTTCTTATTATCTGGCAATTTTCATTTATCGAAATGAATGAATATTTTACGTGCATAGTGCACAGAAAATGTGTAAATTAGACAAATTTACAAATATCTTTTTATCACTATCAAGTTTAAAAATAAAATTGTAAATGACAAAATGATTTTGGTTAAAGTAATAAATCAATTTGTTATTTATTTAACAAAATTATTTTTTTACGATACGTAGCACTCCGGTTTTGCATACTTATTTTTTACTGTGTGGAGCTTTAGCGCGCACCTCTCATTTTCTTCGCAGCCAAATCGATAGCTATTTGGATACGCCAGATGAAGCGAATCTTTGCTATTCGTATCGAGGCTCGTGCATCCATGAGTGTTAATTAAAGAGAGATTAACCGATTAATTTTTCCGACTTACGAAGATCAGGTTCGGTTTCTCTAGAACGAATTTATGCTTTGTTATTACGATGGACAGAGGCAATAAATGATTCGGTGTGTCTATTGGCACCGTTCACGCCATCTTAAATTCACGCCACCTTAAATTCACGCCACATTAAATTTACGCCACTTTAAATCTGCGCTATCTTAAATCCACGCCACCTCAAATCCACGATGCTTTCAATCTACGCCACTTTATATCCATGCCAGCTTGTATCCACGCAATCCCATAACCACGCCACCTCAGATTGACGTGAATTTAAGTCGTACAGTTGTCTCGTTGTAAAGTTGTAACGTGGTAGTATTGTATTATGGTAGTTGTCATCTGGTAGAAATATTTTCCTGAATTAAATCGCGGTAGAGTTGTTTTTCAGTGGAGAAATTAATTGTAGAGTTATTGACTTTTCCACTGCATAACTTGGTCTTCCATTTGGTTCCGCCTTGTGTGTGGTTTGTGATTAACGCCAACTGAGCTATTTTCTTATGTTTTGCTTCAACTGTTTTGATTCTGCTATCTAATGTTTTGCGTTACCAATCTAGCTATTAGTCTATCGTGAAAGTCATCTATTTCCGCTTGCGAGACTATTGCTTGCCGTAGTGAACGAAATCTTTATGTATGTGGGTCTCACAATTGCCACCGCTTGTTTGGCTGACAGGTTTACCGTTGCCTTCGCAGTGGCCCGTTTAAATTTAATTTAAAAATAAGTAAATAAATACAACCGAAGTTGAATTTCTAAATAAATAGATAAATTGATTATATTCTACAGTTTAAACGTTTTTTTCGTATATCAAAGACTGTCAAGTTCATGCAATTACTATTACCAACAGTCTATAGTGGTCAATGGATAAAGCATTAATCAACTAATAACATTTTTTTTTTATTTACAAAACTCCTAACTGCAAAATACTATAATAAACAGGACTTTAGATTCAAAAAGTTTTCATATGAAAATAAATCTAAAAAGAATTAAATAACTTCTGATGTCATTTTAGTTAACTTCATATTTCAATGACAATAATTTATTTACCACTGTCACTACAGTCGGAAAGACGTCTTCTTCTGCATTCAAAAACGTCCATATCATATATAATTTTTTAAAAAATTAGAGTCCAGACTCCCGCATGTTTCTTGATATGTAAAAGACGATTGCAATATTGAGGAGACGTCTCCCGACTGTAGTAACAGCGGTAAATTAATTATTCTTATTTAAATATGAAGTTAATTAAAATGACATCGTAACTTATTTCATCCTTTATAGATTTACTTTCATATAAAAACTCTTCAAAGCTAAAGTCCTGTTTTTGAAGGTTTTTTTCAGTCTTGAGTTTAAGTATTTTATTATTTTTTAAATTTCATACTGTTTAAAGCTACTTTGATGTAACTTTTTACAGCATTTTCTAATTGCTATACATTTTTATAAATACTATATTATTTGAAACTAAAACTGCTGAATTATTTTTAATAACTCTATTTTATTTAATCGCTAAATCATTTTTGTACTCTTGTATTTAGAATTAAATCAACAAACGCAATTAGAAAATTGCGTTAAGTTTGTATTAATTTATAGTTGTTAACAACATCTCTGATGTACAACAAAATTATTAAAATTTACATATTCTTGAATAAAATTCATGTATGATATGATACGAAAATTGACTAAATGGCCCACGTACTCTTTCTCTCATTCTACTGCGAGTATTTTGAAGTTAGGTATGAATGAACGATTATAGTAGGAATGATGGCCATTTTGTGGCATTTCGATATGTACAACCGTGCTTCTTATACATTTTTTTAAACGCTTTTATTTTTTTTTTTACATCTCACCTAATATATACAAAAAATGTAGGTTCCGATGCACAGAATCCGTGTACCCAGTTCTGTTGAGACATCTTTAGCCGATTCGGAGAACATCGCACGTATAGAAACCGGCATATTCCCAGAATGCAAGTGAAACGCATACTCCCGTCGGGAGTAAAAATAACGATTAAGAGTTTGAACTATTCTTTAGAAAAAACGAAAATAAACCGCTCTAGGAATTGGCGTGAATCAGTCAATAAAATTAAATGCATATAATTCGGTATTAATAGTCTTGTATCCTAAGAATACGTGTCGCAATATAAATTAACTGTTGTTGTGAATAATGTAATTTGCAATTGAATAATTATAGAATTTTATGTAGAGTAATGACTGTGCGTCATTCGTTAATTACGAAGCACAGCTTTTCTTTTAATTTGTATTATCTACGTTTGATAGTTCAAGAGGTTTACATCTTAGAATGTAATAATACAAAATATCAACGTCTTCGATTCAAAATTGTTTCTCCATTTCAAAAATCTGTAATCAATAAAAAATATTTGCATCCAAAGTTACTGTGTGTTCGATCTAAAAAAAAAAAAAACAAAGACTTGGACGGTCGAAAACTGGCTTTTTTTCAGTGTTTTTGGGCTGTTGAGCTGTTTTTGAGTGTTATTCCGATTTTTAGCTTTTACATATAAGTTTGATGGAACAACGAATCAGAAAAATGCACATATACGAGTAGGGTGTACCAGGCTCGCGTTCTTCTCACAGCGGAGAACTGCAAGCGGAGAAGTCTATCGGCGTGTACGTGGTTCAGTACGTGGCAATCGAATAAAGTAAATCGAGAACCGTCTCCCTCGCTCGATACCCCTTTGCTTCATCGGGGCGTCGAGTGACCCGCAAAATTTCCCGTGTGATTGCTGGCCACTGAACGAACCCCACACGTTCCTCGCGTTCTTCTCGTCGTGTTAGTTGACTCGGCACTAAACGAAAAGAACGAGGCGTGGTCTCACGAGCTTTCTACCAAGTATTCTACACCTTACCTACACTACCACTACGTACTACTCTGCTTCGCGCCGACTCCAGGAACTTTCAGCAGTAATTCAGAGGAAGTACTGAAAAAAAAAAATTTACTAACGTATACAGTGTAGCATGTAATGACGTTTTAAGTACCAGGAGAAGAACGCACGAATGCACATCTTACGATTCCAAGAAAAACAGTACAGATCCGCAAACGAAAGGAACTGACGAATGAAAACCTCAAGTCTTACTTCTACGGTATGAACTTTGCGAGACATAATTTTTTAGGACAATCACATCTCTCTCTCTCTCTCTCTCTCTCTCTCTCTCTCTCTCTCTCTCTCTCTCTCTCTCTTGATCGCTGCAAACAAGAGTCGTGCAAACGAAATCTGGAATTACACGTCGATGCCAGAAAACGTGTTTGAGATGAACGCTTCGAATGCTTACTGCGCTATCCCGGTGGTACTTTGCTACGAGCTCCGTTGTAAACGGCGCGAACTCCTACGGCAATAGGCGATCGCAGGACCGATGGCTATACCACTACAACTACACTAAATAAAGCATCGTTCTGCAGTTGCACGGTGTGTAACTGAGTTAATAACCACGTATCATATGGCTCCGAGGGAAGCTTGTCTACCACTGTGTGAATAACTGTACATACATATAGCCGAAGAATTTCTACGATTCGAGATCTCGTCGAGAGATGCGCCCTCCGCGGATCGCGAGGATCTAATGTGGGCCAGCCACGCGAACCTATCATAACCCGGGCCAATGCAAGGCCTAATCACATGTTTGCCCAGGTAACTTCTCGTCTCTCTTTCCCTTCCCGGCGTCTGATTCTCCCTGCCCCCTCGACTCGTACAATTTGCATTTCTACCAGTGCACTCGTCGACTCGACCCTCCTTTTGCTGTAACATCAGCCACTACTGTCCGCGATGCGACTGACCATCCCCTTCGTCTGTATACTCGGTCTATGTAAAACCGACGAAAAAAAAATATATATACAGAAATACGAGTGCCAGGATACGAACCAGACACGATTCGGTCATTCTTCTGCAGTCAATCCTTATCATGCTGTCGATCCATTGTTACTCAACACACTATTATACTTTTACCTGTAACGCAGACCTCAAAAGAACCCCAAAAACTATTCTGGCTTTCTCTATCAGAGTGGATCTCCAGATTCTCTCTGTTATAATTTGGCCCACACGTTCAATTATACCTTTTTGATACGAATCTTCCGTTCGTAAAATTTACTTAAGGAGCTCCGAACGGTACAGACTGGTGAATCGAGGACTACTATTTTATGAACCTTTATCTACGATTTTTTTAAAGATCGAGAAATACTGTAAATTCGTATCCGATTTATCGTACTCAAGGACGAGTTTTATTACCATTCAGAACCCCCCAAAACCATAAAATACCAATTCTTGCTTCCTCGTAGAGGAAGCATTGTTGTTGTGAAACACTTTTTTTATATTAAATTTTTTTCTGTCTATTGATATCATGATAAAATACTCAAAATGGTCCAAAACGTCGAGTAAACCGGTACAGAAAAAAGGATCGAGCACGCGCGCGTCTCTGTGCGCGCGCGTCTCTGTGCGCGCGCATCGCTAGAGCCATCAACCTGAAATTTCCACAGAAGTGAAGTAGCAACAACCAATTGTTGCTACTTCCCAATTTGATTGTTATGTTTTTCGACAAAATATATGCTGCCATTAAGATTTTATGATCTTTTCCTTTTTTGTTTTTATCGCGTGATCTCTCTGACTTCCGTAAAATTTTGGCTATCAAACCAAATAGTTGTTCATAATTGCCGATATATTCTAGGTTATATGTATTGAATTTGCCAAACATCGGAATAGAGCTTCAGATTTTAAGGGATCTTGAGGTTTCGAAAAATCGACGTTATTGCACTGACGTTTGCAAAACTCGAGCTAGGAAGTCAAAAGTTGCTACATAAATGAATTACCATCCAGCGGTGTTTAGTAAAAATCTGTAAAGTAGTTCACACTTTAGGAGATTTTGAATACTTCAATCTGTCATCGCCCTAATTTCCGAAAATTTTGAGATGACGAACTAAAACATCTTGCGCGTGTGCAATAGCATTCAAGTATATTTGGTTTAAAATACTGCCCGAATCGATACACGGGCTTAAGTGTTACACCCGATTGAATTCTTTATTACAATATTGCTTTAGTTAATAAAAATAAAAGACACATAGATTGAGAATCACTTGAGCAATCAAAATAAAAATTGACACGCAAATAAAGCACTGGTAACTCAATATCTAAAGCAATTTTCGTTAAAATATATTGAAGCAATAAAATTTCATGGGGGTTTGAACGTTTGGACTTGACACTCTTTGATTTTTTCTGTAGACCGTAGACTGAAGCTTGTAGAAAATACGACTGCCCCTTCAAAAGGAAAGAAAAAGTTGTAAAGCAGGACCTTACACGTTGCTTCCGCATTTTTTTGGTCCGTCGTCCACAAAGTTTCCTCTACGAGGAAGCCAAAATTAATCAACGAACTTCCTCACAGAGAACTCTGTGTGGATGACGGATCAAATGAATGAGGAAGCAAGGTTCTACTTTTCTGCTTCTTTTTTTAATCCCCCCGTTTCGAAATTAATTGCACTTCCAAATTTCGCTTGGGCAAAAAGCGGCAAAGATTATACGTGATCACCCCATTAATTATAAACAATAAATGTATGACTTTCATACTCCTTTTTGAGTCCAGGATCATGACACATTTAGTATTCCGTCTGCTTTATCTAATATTTCATTTATAATATTTAATTCTGCTCACAGAATAATTTTTATTTTATGAAACATCATTAATTTTCAGTTTTCGTGGCACCGTACTGTACAGCCCGAACCTCCTTATATACACCCGGTTCAAGAGAAAGTTTAATCGTAATAATGATCGAAAGGTTTTTCATAAATTTACAAGCAGCGATTGTTGAACACCGGCTTAAATAAAAAGGAACTTGTTCCCGGATTAACGTTCGGGAGATCGAAAAGTTGAATGCACCGGAATCGTTCGAGTGAATGCGGTGAGCAACCGGCAGGTCGAGAGATAAGTCTTGTCGTCGAGTGGACCGTGTAGACCACGACTGTACCGCGGATCCTTCGGGTGGGACCGAGAACGAGCGACTCTGTACGAAACACATATACTCAAACCTCTTTCTCACTGCTTTTCTCGGGTTCTTTCGCACCTTTTCACCTCTTCCTCCTCGTTATGGGAGTGCTGCATCGCGACACGCCTGTAGCTCTTGGATCTCCTCGCACATACACCTTACGACAATATTGTAAACAAAATGGAATCACTATTTCATTGGTAACCCGACACCTTAAGGCTCGAACCCACACACATCGTGCCTCGGCAGGATCGGAGAATTCCCTTCCTCTTGCTAACTGTGCACTCTTATTTCACCATTTATTTTTTTTTTCTCTTTCTCTTTCTCTTCCCTTCAAAGTTCAATTTGAGGAAAGCCAAACTCTGGTGCACATTTTTCTCTTTTAACTTTTAAATTTTTTGTTGACAACTTCTAATGCACTCTTTAAAGATCGGCGAATCACGATTTGAACCTGTAGCCAATGAAAGATGTCTCGCCTTAATCTCGTTCGCATTGTCTCTGTTTCAGCATCGACTGAGAAGATGCGGAATCCAAAGCCCGTCGCATTCTTCCACGAGTTTTACCCGAAGACCTATGCAAATCAAAGATCTTCAAGAACGACTCGTTATCCATTCGAGTTCTTCTCTAAACATCTATCTGACGTTCTTTGCGATCATTGTCGATTTCCTGGTTCGTATTCACCTAATTGCAGGGCATTGCCAGTGATTTCACGGGTCAAGAGACTCAATAGTATTTCCTTCGTCAATTTTTAATTACACTCGAGCAATTGAAGTGGCAATAATCGGTTGTAGCTTGCAAGTCCGATCTAATAAAAAAAAAAAATATATATATATATATATATACGAGATGAGCAGCTGCGAGAGAAGAGCATTTAAGAATCGTTCAAGCATCGATTTGTTTCAACTTTACGACGTTGAAAGGATGAGCTAAACAGAACTCAGGCATGGCGGCCGAATAGGTGGTCCGACCGATCTTTTCCTCCGCCGTTGCGGATTTATCTCGCGGGGCGCACACATTCGCATGGTAGGCCGTGTCGTTCTCGTGTTATTTAAATTTAACAACGCGCCTCGTTCCTCCATACCACACTCGTCCTCGCCGTCAGGCGCGCACCACGAAAACCTGACTTATTAGCTCGAAGCCTGTAATTTCGTGGATCCTCTCAATTTTTCTTACTCGCTTTTTATTTCGTGCAGTTGAGCTCTGGCTCTTTTATACTCAATTTTGCGTATTTAGCGTCGAACGACAAACGAAAAGTAAGCGAAATTTATATAAATAGCTGCAGCATTCCATAAATTAAGAGAATTCAGTTATTTTGATTTCCCACTTGTTTTTATACATCAATTGATAAAATCACCTCGTTAATTCCTTAACACCATAGATGACGACGTTATTATAATTTCCATCGCCAGCGAGTCACTTCCAAGACGTGTTGTGTATATATGTAAATGTAAAAAGAACGGTATAGAGCCCGGAGAGGGTCCGGTGTCGGTCCGACGGAGAGTCACGCGGATCCGATCGAAGGCACGAAACATTTGTCAGGAACTTTAGGGTCGCGCGGGCCCGCATTGTTTTCCTCACTCCATGCAGACTAGAAAGCACGGTTTAACTGGTGTTTTACACGCTTGGTTCCTGGAACCCGGGTCTCTTCTCTCTCGCTGCTCTCGGGGTCCCTCGAGCCTCTACGGCGTTCGAACTAGTTGGCCAGGTAGAAGTATACAACACGTTCACGTGCGCCTTTATAATACGTGTATCATAGCATACTTAGACGGATACGCGTGCATACAAATAGAGAGAAGTCTCCGGGACTCACCGATTCGCCTCTCGTTCTCTCTTCCCTCGTCCCGTTCGTACGTCCCTCGGGCTCTTATCCTCTCTCTTTCCCTTCCTCTCCAACGCGGTTCCTCTCACTCCCCGCCCATTTCGCCTGTCAGGCCCAATTTGTTGGGCCCTGGACGTTGTGTGCTCTGTTACAGTTTATGGCCGTCATTACCTCGATCGTTCGAGTAGGATTAAACGATTTGTACGGGGGCCCATGAGATGCACGCATCAAAAACAGGGAGAGAGGAAATCATTCTGTTACTCGATCTAATTTTATTATAGCGCTTCGTCCGACATTCTCGTGCAATGATCTATCTCTCCATTCGCGAAGGAGGAAGTTGTCCGATCATTTTTACCAGTCATCATTAATATATTCTTTTTCTCATTGACGTACGCGAAGCATGTTCAAGCGCCTCTGTATAGTGTAGTGCCCTTTGCAGTTTTCCGGGTCGAAAAAAAAAATTACGAACCGACACACATTGGTTTTGCTCTCCTCGTTACGATGAATGGATGTAAACCCGGCCGTGCGCTTGACGAGAGGAACAGCGCGCAAAAGGCGCGTAACAGTATCCCTCGCTGAAGAGCAAGCGAGTAGTGCTCGATGGATTCCAGGGGCGCGAGGTGTGTGCAGGATCCGCATAGTGTGGATTGTGAGCAGAATGAACGCAAACTGGGAGGGTAATTTGCAACACCGGCAATTTACATAATTAGCAGTTCAGAACCCGCGCGGTCCGTTCGTCGGGTAGCCCCCCTCGTTTTACCCCTGCACCACCCCTGCACCGCCTTCTGCTACATCACCCAAGACCATGTTCGTTTTGGCCTTCTTCCTTCGAACGATTCTCTCTCGCTTCTTCCACAAGGAGTGCCTACCACTGGCCAGCCTCATATACAACCGACGCGCATCCGCGCGCATTGGCGTAGAGATTTCTTCTTGTTCTTTTCACGGTCATCGTGCTTATATCATCGCCTAATAAAACATATGGAAACACACAAAAGTGTTTAATCGGTATATTCTGCTGAAATGGACATATTTATACTTCTACCATTCATTTCAATACTAAAAACAACTCTACCATCATTTAATTATCGATTATATTATATTATTCCGTATTTGAAAAACAATAATAATCCGTCATGTTTAGCGGTTGTTATTTACGTTCTAAACGATTATGTGTATACAAAACTTCATGAAAATGAAGATGAAACATCTTGTGGATAATTGTTCTCAACTGAACTATTTTTTGGATGGATTAGCATAGCTATTATTGCTTCCTTGTAGCTTTGTTTTTATAAAAATTTTCTTTTTTTCGAGATTTTTATGTCAATATACTCAAAACGGTCCAAAACGTCGAGAAGAGTTTTTTTATAAAAAACTGTCAGAATGTGTGCGTGTGCGTGTGAATTGAAATAAAAACTGTTATAACTCGTAAACTACTGAAAAAAAACCAGCTTCAATTTTACTGTTATACACAGTACTATCTAGCGTTTCTTTTGAATACATTTTATGAGAATCGGTCAAAGCGTTCACATTGTATAGGATTTACAAGTTTTTGAAAAAAATTATTGCTCTCACTGTATCAAATTGTCAGCTATTAAGTCAAAACTTCGCACGAAACTCGATCGAAATGATGCGACCTTTGTTATTTAATTTCAGCGAAATTGACAAGTTTGTTCAGATTTTATAGAATTTCGCTTTTTCATAATTTTTTAATAAATGCTATAACTTGAGAATGGTTTGAGCAAATTACTTAAAAGTTGTCATGTAATCTATTTTAATAATATTTCATACAATGTTCTATTTTTCGATTTTGTAGATTCAACAATTTCCTACCGGTTCAAGTAAATTATCTGAAATTATGCACATTGATCAAACAGAATTATTTAATGTTTGATACTGATTATGATAAAAATACAATAAGATCATGAGAAATTATGAAATTTCGAATTTTATATAAAATCCAATGTGATCGCTCGATTTTTTTTTACTTTACTTTCACTTGAACCATTAAAATAAAGAAACGAGGATGCTAAGTAGAACCTTACACATTGCTTGATCATTATTTTTTATCTTTAACAAAGCTTACTTTTGGTTTTCTCATAGAGGAAGCTAAACTTTAGCATTTGTAACTGCTGTTTAACACTTGTTTTTTGAAATTTTGCTAAGAGAGTCATTTATTTTTAGTATTTATTTCATGTCACATTTGTAACTTTACTATTGGTTTTTTTCACCACAAAATCGCTCCACGATGATTGAATCTCGGAAAAAAATGTACGATATCGTATATATACCGTATGTGTTACGAGTCGATCATATCGATGTATAACTTTATCATGTACCATTTATTAGGCGCTACCGATCGTTAAAAAATCGATAAAATGTCGTGCGCTAGAGTTATAAATATGTTAGATATTTTTTTTCATAATTAAATGATGATGAAGTTGTTTTTAGCGATGAACATAAATCCTCGTAAAGGTGACTTCGTGAATGGTGGAATATGATGAGGAAGCAATGTGCGAGGTTCTAAATATCATCCATTTTTTTTTTAGTATTAGTATTGATTGGCTTTTGAAAAACTTGAACAAAGTCTATTGAATATTTTTGTACCCGTGCGTCACCAACTGTACGGTACGAATCTCGGGACGTCTTTGAACGTACGTAAAAAGAATCGAAGAATACTAGCGACGGCATTCGCGCCCGTCGGATTCAAGCAAAGAACACTGGGTTTATATTGTAGAGATAATAATCGTTAGGAAACAACAATAAAAAAATAGACACAAACATGTTCATTGGAGTGGGTGATATAATTTATTTCGCTATATCGTTTTGAAACACGAACTTAATATCTCTTGGGATATTCTCGCGGTACAATTCTATGCCTCGTACTCACGAGATTTTCTTTTTTTTTTCTCTTTAAATCACAATTTCTTATTTACACGCATATTTACAGATGTAAAATAACGGGTTATGTCGAGCGCGCATTCAACCGGAGTCGGAAGATCAGTGCGAGACGATCTGTCGTTGTTATATATACCGATGAATCTCGAGAGACGAATAAAGAGATCGCATCGCACTGCGGCCGCGTTTTACACCTCCGCGTTGCACGCCGATGACGCGCCCACGTTCTCTATGTATATTATAATAATAATAATAATAATAATAATAATAATAATAATAATAATAATAATAATAATAATAATAATAATAATAATAATAATAATAATAATAATAATAATAATTTAAGTTTTTGTCGGTACATCGCGGACAACGATCGATAAAAGGAATACTGCTCGTCGCAAGAAATAACGACTTAATCCGTAAATACATCGTATAGTTATTTGTTTATTACACTGGGTTGTTTTTTTTTTTCTTTCTTAAGGTATCAAGTTTGGCACTCGTTGCTCGCTCCTCCAGCGTTCTCAACGTTCATACACGCAATCATTCGCTCTTTGATACTTCCGTTCATTCGCTCATCTTCTTAAGTTTATGTCGATCATCGAATTTCAACAACAGTCGTTAATATGTACATTTTTTTGACGAGGCGCGATTTCAATTTTCAGCCGGAGCCCTCAAAACCGCTGACTCGCTGGTTATTAAACTCCATCTCGCGTATTTACATAGGATGCACGTTTATCTTTTACTCTCGGATGACCTGTGATTATGGCGAATTACATATGGCAAGAAGAAACACCACGCACGCACCATTTTACATAAAACACACAAAGACATCGCCGAGTAGCGTTACAGACTCTTTTTCGTGTTCCAGTGAATACAGAAACGGAAATGAGCGATCAAGGTTCACTGAAATCATTCTTTTCTCTCTCTCTCACACACACACACACACACACACACACGCTCTCTCTCTCTCTCTCTCTCTCTCTCTCTCTCTCTCTCTCTCTCTCTCTCTCTCTCTCTCTCTCTCTCTCTTTCTCTCTTTCTCAATTTTTCTCTCAATTTTTCGAACGGAGAAAAAGATTGAGACACAACAGGAAAGCGGAATGCGTCGCTTTCTTCGACCCCTCTAGATCCGTTCTTCCGAGACGAACTGCATCTCCGTTCCAGACAGAGAGAGTTCGAGCGACCCTCTCGTATCTGCACCCAGCGGCAATGGTACTTCCGCCGGAACGTACGCGCGGTCATTTAGTCTTCTTGTTCGCGGTGACTCGAAAACAATAGCTCCATTACACGGACTTCCGATCGAGAGCATTTTTCCATGTCACGCGTCGCAGCAAATCTTAAACTTGGTTGGCCGCACGGCGATTCTTCGATTTTTTTTTATTCTCAAACTTTTTCATCCTCTCGAGCATATTCTTCTTAGGATTGTTTGATTTCCGTATGACGAACATCGATACAAGCACAGAATCTCATTCTTTAAGTGCGGTGGCAGCTTGTCACATTGAAATTGATTCTTCTTATTCTTCCTGCATTTCTCGCAGAGACGCACCAACGATCACACGCGTCTCACGTATTCACGCAAACGTAGAGGGATATATTTATATCGCGCGAGGCGTCTGAGGAACTTTCGATGCGCACACGATGAACGATGCATAATGTAGCATATGATGTCTCATCGCGGTTAGTGCGATCGTGGCCGGTGAGTATTGCAGATGAGCGCACCTCAATCGAGGCACGTGACGTCTACCAGCTACGCTTCGGAGCCGGTCGAGCACTCTTCCGCCTCGGGATCGATGTGCTCGCCGCCCTCCTCGTCCTCATCATCCTCGTGATGATAGTCACCGGTCTCCTGTTGCCACTTGCTCACGTGATGTGTGTTTTTGTTGTTATTCCCGTTGCTGTTGCCATTCCCGCCCGATTGCTGCTGTGCCTTTGCCTCCTCCTCCTGCTGCATTCTCTTGTGCTTCGTTCGTCGATTTTGGAACCACACTTTAACCTGAAACATTCAATGGAAATTCTGTCGTCAACTTACTGTCATAATATTACGATAAATTATAAGATCGAGCCAGCACATACTATGGTTATCTCGATACTATCGTAGAAACTAAACTCAATCTAACTAACAACGTAAGAAGTCATTGGAAAAAAACGTAAAAAGTCAATAAGAGTATAGTAAAATCAATAAAAATAAGCCTCCCGAGTAGAACCTTGTAACTTTCATAATTTTGTCTTCCTCGTAGAGGGACCTTTGTGAAAGATAAAAAATAATGAGGAAACAATGTCGAACTTTCTACTTTGCAGGTTTCATCAAATATTAAATACAACTAGCTTATCCGTTCGAAATTTGGAAAAGTTAGTGAATGAATATTTATTATCTATTATCCGCAATCCTGGTATATGTATCTATGTACCTACCAATCATTTTATCATACTATCATCGTATATTAAGATTTTTTTACTTAAAGTAAGCTCAATAATTTAAAGAATAAGCGGCTAACTCTTATCTGTTGAAATTTTATAAAAGTTGACGAATCAATCAATCGTAAAAAGATGTAGAGCATTTTACTTTGCAAACTTTGTTTTCATTTCAAGAAATTAGAGAGAAATGTGACGTTAACAGTGTGAATAGTCATACTTGGTACGTGTCGCTGTAGCCAATCATTAATAAAAGTGGTCGCTACGGCAATGTATGATGGCCATTGCGGCAACGCATGGCCACCATACTTATAGTGTTAACTTTTCTTATAGTGTTAATAGTAACTTTACTTCATCATAGAGAAAACTGTGTGTTTGTGAAAAAAAATGTTTCTCGAGATTTTGATGTCAGAGTAAAAAGTCCCAAAACGTCAAGAAATCATATTTAGAAAAATTAACCATACGTGCGCGCACGTATTGCACAATTTAATCGTTTCTCGTCAAATTCTATACCAATTATTGTTCAGTGTTAGCCTATTAGTGTAGAAAATTTTAGCCCGATGTATCGACATTTGCAAGAGTTTCGTTACATTTACATCCGTTTCGTTCGTCATTAAGAAAAAAAGTTGTTTAAATGATAGAATTGATTTAATGACAGTTGTTTAAATGATAGAAAGTAGTGCCACTTGCGCATCATATTTTATCTCAATATCTCAAAAATTAGGAGAGCTAATTTTTGGAACATTCTGATCACGTTAACATAAAAATCTCAAAAACAAATGTTCCACAAAGTTAAAGCTTCCCGAAGGAGAATGCAAAATTAGTTTTATTTGATCACTACGGTATGTATTTAATCTCACAAAAACGTATTTGGAAACGTCTAACTTTTATGCTGCAGCAAAAGTTCACCATTCCTATAGCTTGGAAATGGAGTAATAACTTTGCAAAAGGAGGGTAAATAAATACGCAATCCTTGGTGCGAAACTCCCTACTCCTGCCAATCTACGTTAACTCGGCTTTGATAGCAAAGTAAGAGCGTGGCTCGATCTGCAGGAGTAGGGCCGAGCAAATTAAGTGGCAACTAGTCAGTGGTATCCCCTTCGGCGACCCCTTGTGGGTTGTGTACTGCTATACGGAACCACCCCTAAACTAAGCGGTGTATCCGTTTACGATGGCTCAACACATTACATCCCCCTGCACACAGTCACGGAAGTGCTGTATCGTGAGTGCTCTCTGCCTATTCGAGAAGTAGGAGACCGAATACTCTGAAAAGAAGCCTTTTGTCAAGCGTGTTGAAAAAACACACGATACATATAGCAAATATGTTGTGCTAATCAAATGTATTAATAAAAAATACGTCCTGGTTAGTTTGCGTATCGAAACAATACGCTTGTACTACAATTTTTCAGTTTATTTTGTACAACACCATTTTTCGTGTTTTGCTATTGAACGTGCTTATTGGAATGAACGTTACGTGTGTTGAATCAACGCGCTCAACGCCAAATATCTCGCTTAGTGTACAGGTACACGTTAGGTATATACATACCGTGTAAAATAACACATCCGATAATCAACACACTTGCATATGCGTTCGATTCAATAGAAAGATAGCGGATTCGTCTACCATATGGCACAATCATCAACGGTAGGGCACCGATGCGAATGCTTGTTCGTAGATCGTGAAAACATTATTAGTGCATACGTGTAACACTAATTTAAAAAAGGTGGTCAAGCAAAATATATATGTTAGCAATATACTAGTTAGTATATTAAGGAGAGTGTATTGTGTCACGGGTGTTCAACGTCAAAGTGCGGATTTTTCAAGGAACCAATGTTGAAGAATATTCAATGTTGGTGTTAAAATTTCATATTCCGAAGCAAATCACTTCCAACCAAAAAACATATTTGTAAAAATGCCTTCATACGTTTGTATCCGATAGAGATACATCGTGGCCTTGCAAAGTAAATTTTGAATGGACAAAATTATATGTTGTGCATGCGTTTCTAGAGGTTATAGGTCAAAAATAAGATTATGAGATGTTTTTTGAGATGTAGATTAATCCCTTAAGTACCGAAGACTTTATGCTGACATCGAACAACTTTGACTATATTTGATTATAACAAGAATACCGATAGGCGTAATTAATTATCTTCTGCACCATCAACGTAATGATACTTCAAGGCTATTCTACAATTATTTTTTGGAATTTCACTAAAATTTTCAGAAATTTAACGAAAACTTAATTATCACTACTGCTATAAAAGGAAGCGAAGTGTATTAATGGCACTGGCAGTGGAGACGTAAATTACCAACGTACGCACAGTAACGTTATGTTATGAAGTTGATGTTATATATGTTTGTATTAAATGGTTATGAATGTAAAGAACAAAAGGAATATTCATTGACAGCAGAACGTTTGTATTTCTTTTTTCAGTAATAATCCTTATATATATCTTGACAAATTTACAGGGATACATGTCACGAATGGTCAGCGCACGTGAAACATATAATAAATACACACTGTGGCATGCATGTAAGGACAATACACCTAGAAGCGTGTAAAAAACGACTACATGCGTGAACGCCTTTAAACCGTGCTGAAACAATGCACATAAAGCGTGTATTTACACACTTGAACATGCGTTGGAAGTTAACACACAGTGAAACATATAAAACGCAACAATACGATTAACACGCTCAAAGTGTGTTAAAACAACACGTGAAGTCATCTCTATATTTTTGCTTTCCTTCTCGCTCCACTATTTCTCTCGTCCTTACCATGGACACATATAGAAATTCAAGTACAATATTGTATTTGAATTGATTCCGAAGATACTGAAAAAATTCGGCCACTGGCGTCCCGAAGTGTCGCACTTCAGGGGGATTAGTTGCCTTAACATCACGCGAATGAAATGGTATTGCAATTGCACGTATCTTATGGAAGTCTTGTGATTGGATAAATGTAGCACTTGACAAATACAAAAAAGAGAAACATTTTCTTAAGTAATTTTTTTTTGTAACCCAGTTCATCGATGCAGATATATATAAATTTTTTTCAACTTGTCGTAGAGTTTGAACTGATGGACCAAATTGACATCGTAACGTCACATTCTCTTCACAATAATTCCAGTCCGACTGTAGGAATGGCTGTTTGAAGATCTCAATCATAAAATATACTCGTTTTTGTCAAAAAAATTTCTTTACGCAGTAATATTTTACCAAACTTCTGCGTTAAAACATGAGATGGAAATTTTTATACTCGGATCAGGGTCTTCTTACGAAGAGAATGAGACCTTGCGATGCCAATTTGATTCAATCTGAACCCTACGACATGCTGAAAATGATACAAACAAAAATTTGTTCCGATGAACTTGACTGTAAAAAGAATAATTCATTTATCAAAATGTTTAATTTTTTTATTGTTTACCAAGTGGGACATCCACGTTACAGAATTTCAAACGTGCAACACGATTTCATTTTTAAGCGTCTCGATCCCTTTAATCCAACGGTCTAGTCTAACTGTGGAACTCGAAAAGAAAAGGGGATTCTGCTGCTGCCTGCATGTACAGAAGCGTTAGTATATATGGTAGTTCGTACGCTTTCGGGGTTACTCTGCATGTATTATAGATATAAGTACAAACGGGCTAGCACACCATTTTGAAACTATCGACGCGTGAAATCACTGTTGTCCGGACTCTTTCAGAGTGGCTCGTAGAGACTAAGGTAGAGAGTCGTAGAGCTGTAGAAATAAGAGTGAAATACGTAGTTTGACAGTGTAAAGGGGACGTACGATAGGGTGAAACGAAGCGAGTTCGATGTTTGGCTAACTGCTGTTGATGATCCTACACCTACGTTAAACAGAACGTGGTTTTGACAAGCCCCGGATTAGTATCCTCGCACGACGATTAATCCGGCGAGTATGTATGCGTGTGACACTGCATCTGTGGCTGTTATTATTGTACACACGTAAATATCAGAATACATGTTCGTATATTGTGAACCCTCGGATGGTCGAGTATTCTTTTTGTCGCGTTCTTTATATCGCATCAAACCAAAAGAAGCTGAGCTGCATGCACAGATCTCGATCTAGATTTTAGGGATAAAATCTAACAGGCGTTGTATCGCGTCGAACAAAGCTCATAATAATCGAAACTTCATTTTTTTAGCCACTGAAGATCTTCTAACGATTCACATACGTATTCATACATCTGTCCGATAATAATTACAGGAAAAAAATAAATATAATACGTCTCGCTCTCCTCAAAGTTTCATTTATCGGAAACAAACATTTTTATTTGATGAATAGTTTTTTTGATGAAGCCCTGGTAGCTAACTGATTAATTTAGTTAGAAGAATCAATCTAATTACACGTATCGATTAACTTTTCCGAGGATATGTATCATTAAATAAACGTGTTAATTGAATTATCGAATAAAAATGTTTTGAATCGTATGCCAATCGTATAACATTTTTAAAAATTTATATTTAGACGTCGATTACTTTTATATGTATTGAAATACTTTCACGCGACGAAATCTTCTATAATCGATAGAAATATTATTTTTCGTAGCTGAATTTTCTCGTTATCAGTTACCGTTATCATATTGCACGTTACTCATTACAGTATCCGTACGCGTTTTGAAAGTGATGTGAACTATAACTCAGGGGAAAATGCCACTCCCTTTAGCGCGTGAACGAAAACGGCTGAGACACTTATCGGGCGATTAAGAGGGCAAATATAGAACTAACCCCTCGTATACACGTTGAGCGAACTCCGCGTATGGACTCCTACCGCTCTCCTTGTCCTCTCGCCCCTTCTTTTCCAGTACATTATGTATCACCGCGTAACCGGTGAACAAGCATCAGACTGCCTCACGTCCCCCACCTCTTTTCGTAGAATCCGCTACACATAGACAGACACACATACACTTTAACAGTGCTGAAGCGATTCTAGAGCCCGTAATCGAGTTACCCCCATTTGGTAATCACCCTCCGGATCTAGGGTTGCCATGGATACGACCCTTGCTCGTGCTCGCCGATTGGCCACGATTCTTCGCACCCCCGGAGGCTGTACGCAGCCTTGCGCCAACCCGGCGCAATACCTTCTCGTTCGTCCGCGACGGCCCCCGTTTCCGAGCACAAGGACGAACTAGCGAAAGAGCTGCGGGCTTTGTGGAACATCCCCTCGAAATATTCAACCCTCCGGTTCTTCCCTCTTCTCAATTCATGGATTCATCGTGCGACACGATCATTCGACGATCATCGCCATACGACCGGATCGTCACAGATAATAAAACTTGTGATTTTCCGAAGGATGCCAACGACGGAGAGTGATCGATGCGATTGAAAGATCGCTCTTATACAGTGTAAAATATTATGTACTTGTTGTTGTGTATCAAAGTAAGACACGGAAAAGATATTTAATTTTAACCAGAGACCTTTTCTTAGTTCGAAATTGACATTTGAGCCCACAATATATACGTTACAGCTAGTAACGATTGAATTGTGGGTGCTGCAATATAAACGACGATAATTGTCCTCGATTTTTCAACATTTCCTCTCAAATATCGTTGCACATGAACTTTTTGTAATCACAATAAATTGATTAATCGTTTTTCTGCAGACTTTCACGAAAAAATAAAAACTAAAAAGTTACCACACGTTGACGAAGAGTAAACCAATTTTAAAGAAATTAATGGTTCAACAATTGTAATAACAATAAACTGTCTCTTTGAGAGTTTCTCTTGTCACATGATGACAACATTTTTATTTCAATATTTTTTTTAACTACTTTTGTCTCGGTCGTTCAGTTTATTCAACAAGCCCCTTCCGCGTTTGTAAAGAAAGAAAAAATTCTCTCTGGTCGATACATCTTGGTTGTAGGGGTACGTGTAAGTTGCTACTGATTGTACCGGAGTTCAGGTGCTAGAAGATCGACAGCAAGAGAGAGCCAGAGAGAAAAAGCAATGAGAAATACAAGAAGAGTCAAAGGAGAAGCTCAAGGGAGATGGTGAAGAACCCGCTCGTAGAGAGTTGGAACCGCGTAGCGGCGGAAGGTCGGCTCTCGCGTAATTGAAGGCGCTTGTGGTAACGCGCATAAGTGACAGGCAAACACCTTATACGTAAACTCGAGTGTGACAGTCGCGTACAGCGTTTGTAAGCAGCGTTGCTGTCGCTACTTCGCGTAACAGGGTTTTACCTACGTTTACGTGTACTATATACAACAGAATATACGCAGAGGGAATAGAGGAACCCAGCTCCAATGTTGAATCAACTGTGTGTTACTCGCTTGGACAGCGATTATCTAAAATCCAGATCGAAAAACGACTGTTGATTCTCGTTAGTCAGTCAATAAAGCCTCCGAACAAAATTACTATGTTTTTATTATTGAATAACTCGTCAAAAGTAATATCACAGGCACGAAATCAAAGAATCGTATGCCGATAATACCAAGCAAATAATTAAGTGTAGATAGGATTTATTTTTCAAGCAAACGCATTTTACGAGAGTTAATTAATAATTCGAAGATATTTAATATCGACAGCTCGGTTTCGAAACATAGATGGAACGAGAAATTATTTAAAAAATATATAAAAGACAGCGATTAGTATTTCAAGCTCACTCGACATAGTAGACGCGTCGATAAATGGAGAATCAATTAATCCAAATCGTTAATTAATTTTCTAATTATGGAAGGAAGCATGCTCCACAGTTGAGAACGCTGGTAGAGTACCTCGTGTCGCGTTACATCTCGATAAAATTGAATTGCAGTAATCCCGTATATTACTTCTCATGGAGGAACGGTGCACCCGTGATTCATAGAAGGCTTTACGTCCTCTGTTAAACATAATTACGGTTATCGTCGCCAACGGCTCTTGCTCTGCATGATTGGCTTGGCTGTAGTTTTTATTGCCCCGGGAAATTGGATTTAAGCTAATGGAAATTAATATCATGCAAAGGAAGGCATCGACGATCTCCTCCAACTGCAATTTTTTAAAAACCTTCTATTTACTGAACAAACGTGATATTTTTGTACTTGAAAAAGTGCAACGAAAATTTGTATCAGCGGCGAGGTCAATCATCGTATCTAACGAACGACGTACTTTCGTTTTTTTAACCCTCCCCTCCCCTCCACCTCCCCATACATAACATACGTCGAGGGCGGTGCCCCGTTGCTTAAATCCCCCGGAGGGCCGATGGTCACGCTCGAAACATTATTTTTAATCCCTTGTCGATAGCCTTCACTCGTCCTCTGCTAAATAAACTGGCGATATTATTTTTCGATCCTCGAACGTTAATAACACCGGGCTACGTTGCATGTGACCGATCTCCCTCTCTCCCAGGGATCTGTATCGTATGATATGTCGCGCATATCACGTTGTGTGTGTATCTATCGAGGTATTGCCGTGATGAACGAGACATTTTATTTGCACCCTGTGCCTCCACAGATCTCCATATCCACCAAAGTCCATGAATTCCACACAGTCAAACAATCCCAACAAATTCGCTCGCGGGGTGAATTTTGACGACATTTTGTAGAAAAATCTTCTGTCTTTTTTTATTACTACACGATCGAACCGAGTAGAGAATCATTCGCGTTTAATTTGTCATTGTGTCTGTGCCCCGATGAAAAAAATATCGTAGTTTAAATAAACATTCCGTTGCTCTGCACTGCGTGATTAAATATGATTTGACGAATTTGCTTCGTACATCAATTGTATCGTTAGGGCAACTAGTTACAAACTAATCCGTTGATTAGACGAAACAAGTTTGTTAATAGTTTGTTAACCAAGTAAATTTCCTGGGGATTTCTCGCAGTAAAATAAAAATTTTGTTGAATGAAATAAACCTAAATTTATCTATTACTCACTGGTTTCAATTTTTTTTTTCTCATAGTGTAATTTTTAAACTACTGCTGCAATATGTTACGTCTATCGTTTCCATTTCCGTAGACGCGTTGCAACAGCATGAGAGTCGGCAGCTACTATAATAGCAGAGATTCGAGTAGAGACGGACTTCGCGCGGATTTAACGATGTCCTCGTACATAGAATTCGCGACACCGCTATCCACGGTCTCGCGGATGGAAGGTTGAATCCGCGTGGTTCTAGCGCGTCCCCTGAAGGTGTACAAGAACTCTCGCTCGGAACATTATGCAGGGGAAGCAATGACAGTGACGGGCGTAGATCGTGACGAGAAAAGCAACGGTTGCTCCCCGTCTCTATGCGTACTTATACCATACGATGCAACTATAATTTACGATAACTTAGCAGAGTCGTCGAAGGCTCACGCAGGATTTGTTAAGAGTCAATGATAAAAGAAAACTCACTTTCACACGCTTAATATTTATTTGAAAAAAATAAAAACAATAAACCTGCGAGCGTAAGTTCATCATCTTATTTCTTTTTAGAAACATTTGCAATCGGCGCTGATAGATGATTTCTCACAAAAACTAAATTGTCAGAGAAAAAAAATTGGAAAATGGTAGACAGCATATTCAATTAAGAAAATGAGAGCGTCAAAGTGATTGGAGAATCGAATAGAATTGCAGCGTGTAAAGATATAATTATGGATTAAATATGTTCCGATACAGGAAGAGGACTGGCTTATTCGAACCGATGGATGACAGCAGCAGCAGAGAGTGCATCAACGATCGCGATACTTTATTCTTAGTCGTGATACGACGCACCTCATTATGCATAGAGAATCGTACGCGGCCTGCATAATATGCAAACTTTTCCATTACCGTCGGCGCTGGCAATGTAATGGGCCCTGCGCGCGTTGCTCTTCTGTTTCATTGCTTCTACCAGCAGAAGATAGAACGAGACATTGAAGAAAGAGAAGTAGCTCCGAATCGCTTGGGGATATCGGCGAAGGGTACTTAATCTCTTATTTTCTTATGTAAAATACCTCAAAACCCGTTATCTACTCATTTCACAAAGCCTCCTGTCTGTAATACAGCTACAACTATTTAGAAATCAGTTTAGATCGCTACTTAAGCATGGGAAAGCAACACAAATCTTTTCACTGTCGGTTCTAATCTCTAATGTAAATTAAAAGTCGATTAAACTGACCAGGGCATATACATGGTAATTATGCAAATAACCGTATAGTTAGCTAATATAGCAGATAATAAACGATGCCGTGGAAAGCAGAGTTCAATGGATATATAGCACTCCCTCTCTATATAAAAGTAGCATAAGTCTGTGCATGCGTAAGTGTAAAACCGCGAGCAACGATGACGAAAGATGGCGAGATAAATGAGAGGAAGGAGAGAAGAAAGCGCGTTAATCGTAAGGACGTTTTCCGGCTCGTTGGACAATCTCGACATCCACGCGCACGGTTATTAGCCTGTTAGAGTCGCTCGTTTAGGATCGAGAGACTCGCACGACGCCTCTTTCTCTTTCTCTCTCTGTCCACTTGCGACCCGTTAAGCAATTTGTGTCCGTCGCTATTGTGTCGTGCTCGTGCCCGGCACGGTGGAATCGCGGAAAGACATTCCTACCGGAGCGAATCTTTTCGACCGCGCTTGCCGGCGGCCAACAACAGACCGCTCTGCGATAAGCAACGATTAGGAAGCTGATTTACACCGCGCTGTTGTCGCGTTGTCCAACGTCGTTCAGGACTTTCTGCTGCTGCTGCAAGTGCACGAAACGCATATAGGACTGCACGTGGATACACGAGAGGCACGCACGCGCGAATGCTTTATATCTGATGTATGCATATACTGTGTCAGCACTGGCAAAAACCATTTTCCGCGTAGGCTCACGTTCCTACAAGTTCTTCCGTATAATATACTTTGTATGTATATACTGTGGAAGAGAGCGAGAGGGGAAACGCGGTACTCACGTCTGATTTATAACCGGCCCTGTACGTTTATTTTACCGCGGCATCTGCTTTCGTATACGTCCTGGTTGTGTATTATTTTTTATTTTGGAACAAAACTTTCTAAACTTCTTTATAATTATTTTTTTAAGTAGTTGGCTATTCGTACTGGTAAACGCTAGAGATGATGCTGATACTCGCCAAGATGGAGGTCATATGTAGTCACTGAATGAGATACATTTACTATTTGAATCGGAATGAGAATCAGAAGTCGCGTGTTTATACGGTGAAATGAACGACGACTGCGGTATGACACATATTTCATTATTTTTATTCACACTTGGAAATATTTTCTATTAATTATCATCCAACGATTCTCTTACAGGTTTGTTACACTAAATTTGATTATGAGGAGCGCTCTGTGCATTTTTCAGTGCCAATAGGGACAAACTCAAGTGCCATCGGCAAGATGTAGCTTGCGATTAACCGGTTTGCTAAATGTTTCGTTACTTTTATTTACAACATTGATATTGGTCCTGAAATTTGAGAATCGAAATTCATGCCGCGAGCACGTGATCACGATTCTGAAAAAGAGAAAGAGTGGCCTGATTCAATTTCCACAAGTGTGAATAATTATACATATCGGATCTAATTGCTTGAAACATTTAATTAAAATTGATTAACCAACCAGATCGTCGATTTTTTACCCAAGAAACTGTGAAAAAAAATTCTTTACAACCCGAGTTTTATTTTGTAGTTTGTATCATACGTTAATTTTCGCTGTCGTTCTATTTTTCATTCTAAATCATTGCCAAATTTACCGGTTGTATATCTAGATAATCTGTGTAATTATCAAATTACCTATGTACCGATAAGATAGTGCGATCTACATTTACTTTCTCATCGTATCCGACGTATGAATAGAGAGAAATTATTATTAAGTTAAAGCTTTATTCTATTGATTTTTCTTCATTTGATTGTTCTTGTTTACTTGCATTTATTATCATTTATTAAAATTATCTGTGTTGATTTCTCAAGGCATTGAGCAGACTATAGAAGTTAAATCACGTTTCTCGATAGTGTCAGTACGAATTAAACGAATAATGACGAATCTAATTTACCATCTTGTACTCCATTGTGCTGATAATACAAAATTAGTTAATTTTGTCCCAACTTTATAGCAGGAGAGAAAATCAATAGGCAATCACCGTGCGATAAGAAACAGGAGGTTCGCTGGAAGGTGCCGACGGAATTGCGACTCGCCTGACTCACAGGAGCACAGCAGTAGCGCGAAAAACCGATCGACTCGGCTCATTGTCCAGCACCTGTTCACTCTGCTCTGCCGTTCAGGCATTATCTTTCAATTTGCGTCTTTTGTTCCGTAAGTGGCCGATTCCGCCGCTTTGATTAGGTAACGCAATTATGCTAACACAGCTGGCTGCTGCTTAACTGCTAATTAGCGTCGTCGTGGCCTGTTAAACCGCCAAGAGTGTGTGCTTAAGCAGCGTTTGCGAACTTTTGCGCTGGTGCGTCAAAGATTCCATAGATTTAGCCCGTTCCTCGTATAATCTTCTTGCATTCGCAATCACGCATCTCTGAAAATTCGCTCTACACCTTCGGACCTTCGACCCTTGCCCCAACTAGCATTCGTGTAAGATGAAATCATAATTCAACGCGCGACTTCGACGAATCATGAAGTAATCAAGTATAATAGCTCGTCATATACTCGTAAATATGTATAATAGACGATATAAGTATTGGATGAGGAGCGTATCAACCCTCGCATGTCTCGTGCTCCGTACCGCGAGAAAAGAGGAAATTATCGCTCTTTGACGAGATAAATGCATGCCCGTGCACAGCTGCAGTGTATAAAGACGACGCCCATAATGATAGGAATTTGTTTAATGCGGGCGAAACAACATTTTTTCTCACCTGTGTCTCAGTGAGGGACAAGGCCTGCGCCAACTGTTTCCTCTCCGCACCGACCACGTAATGATTCTTCTCGAAGGCATGTTCCAGCTTCAGCAACTGACTTGGACTGAACGCTGTTCTTATTCTCTTTGGCTTCCTAAAGGGCTGCAGAAGAAAGCCCGGAATATCTGGACCTGAAAAGTTACATTAAACCATTTTAATGAATATTTTTATTATCTTTGTTATAATTATACAATAAGGTACCATTCAATTGAATGAAATAGCTACACAAATAACATTTTTTAATATTCAATACAAAATATTATTGGATATATCTGAAACACGTCTTTTTTTTTAATTCTGGAAAGCTCAATCGTTTAACTTTTTTTTATAACTTGACATCCAGTCGGTACCGCGTCTCTTGATAAATAGTATTTTAGTATTGCAAATCTACAATTTTTAAGATACTTTTGCCTCTGCATATATCCCTCGCGTAAGAAAAATATATGCAAGATATGTAAAAGATATATATGATATATTTTGACAAAAAATTCTATATCTCGGATATATTTTAGGATATATACGAAATACATACAAAGATATATCTGAGATGTATCCAAAATAGACTTTCAATATATTTCCGACATATAAACTGGCGAAAAGTTCTATATCATATGTTATAGAAGAAGCATTTAACTCGGAGCTACCGATAGGAAGTCAAAGTCGCCAGTTTTAAAACTATACCGAGACGAACTTTAAGACTTTAGTTTTAGATTGTTGAGAGCTGCGAGTACACGTATTACCTATACTATAATAAACGTTAAAAGTAAATACATATATATATAAGGTCGGGCGTAAAGATAAGCTCTTACTGCAGTTGCAGCAGCGAGAATAAACGCCGGTGTTGATTGTACAGTGTGGAACACAACAATGCGAGTACGGTGTAGCACACATACCTAATTGAGTATTCTACTTCGAAAGGCGCCTGTCGATCGTCCCCGATATACTGTGCGCGCCTTCACTGCCGGAAGTCGTTTGAGATACTCGCTTCTTGTAATAACGAAAAAGCGGAACACGATAAATCGCTTTGTATGCGAACGAGTCGTGTACCACATTTTGCTATGGTTCAACGAGGTAAGCACACCACTGTACGCTCAACATTATATTTCTTGGAGTATTCAGTGAATTTTACTTCATCCCATTAACGTGTGAAACGATAAAAAGGGTTTATTAATGTCGTAAAATAAGATCGATTCAATTTATCAACGTCATATAAATCAAATAAATGTCATGAAATTAAATAAATGATTTTTCTCGGTGAAAAAATATTCATAAACCTCCATTCTAGTACCTTAAAAAAAAATCGGTTCACACAATTAACCTTAGAATTACCTCGCATTCATTATTTTTCAATAAACTGCATATTTTCTCATGCAAACCTTTACGTCTTTATGGACACTCGCATTGCCAGATGCATCATGTAAACCTTGACGATATTATTGCCACAACAGAGTCGATAATTATTCAAGCGAAAATGAGCTCACGCGATGCCATTAAGCCCCGCGAGGCGCATGTATATATCTGCGAAATAGAGCTATTCCGCGGACAGCTATTAGCGCAGTTCGAGTAGCGAGAATTTTCTCGCGCCGAGCATCTTCTCTAGCAGGGTTCGCGTGTTATCTTGGAGCGTATCAACGATGGACTCGCAAGAAAAAGAGAGGGATAAGTCTCGATAGCGAGGATCGGCTTACCAGAGACACGAGCCTCGACTCTCGACATTAGCGCGAAGTCTGTTCCAGCGAACAAGTGCGAGCGAACGATCGAGAAAACTCCTCCTCGCTCCTAGACAGCGCCTTGGGCTGAAATGCGGCGATGAGCCGTCCGCAATTCTCCTTTTCCTCCTCTCCGTCTTCTTCTCTTATTTTCTTCTTCTTGCCAGGAGTATAGCAGAGCTGAGAGGCGAAGAGGAGCGCGCGGAGTAGATGAGGTTGGACCGTAATTACGGGAGCCAAGGCGCCGGTGCATTGCTCGCGCTCTGCGCAGTCTGCATGTGCAGTTCGTGCGCAGCTGAGCCGCCCAGAGCGACTCGGAATTACTCCGAAATAATACTAAACGGCCAGTATAAAATTATGCGTTCGCCTCCCGTACGGCTATACGGCGTAGTATATGTATGTATATATATATTTAGTGCTTGACGAGAACACGAGTGAAGCGAACTTGTGACACGACTGCAATGGCAATGAATGCTGTTGGACACGCGTGTGTGTTGCAGCATAACGGCAGTTATATGTGCTGTGGCCAAAAGATACAGGAGGAACGACAAGTGCAGAAGGAACGCAGCGACGACTCGCCCTTAATTCTCTTTTAATTAATCGTTGTGCGAGCGTGCAGCGCGTAATATTTCGCCGAATGCGATCAGCGCTGTGCGTTCCTCCCATAGCTCCGCAATACTTTGTTCCTTGTGAGAAATCCTTTCCCGATAATTAGTGTTATTATGTCATGACCGGATGGTAATGCGCGCTATTTACTACGGCCAAGAATGCCTATCTTGCATGTAGCGCATTTGTGCTTGTAGATCTATAACGCCCCTAGACATCAGTGAAATCGCGTGATCGAGCGCGTGCTCGTTCGACTCACTTGATTATCTTACGCGATCGCAAAACGAAAAGCTACTGGACGATCAATCGTCATTTTAAACGAGGGGAAAACGAGGGAGAGGAAGGAGCGAGACTCAGTCACTGATATATTTATTCTCCGGAGCATGTATAGGGTCTTCTTAATAGGTTATGTACGCATCTGTGGTCGATTCTCGCATTTTTAGGGTATATAGCCTATTACAAATCTATATTTGTCTCTCTATATTATAAGTATATCTCGCGTGAAGACCCCTATAAGCCCTGATTTTTTTGTCCTTCAGAACCTAAAGACCCTATGAAGTACGAATTATTCTAAATCCCTCAGAACCTAAGGAACCTGAAGGCCCTCTTAAGCCCTGATTATTTTAAGTCCCCTTGGAGCCCCCCTTTAGCCTCGCCCGAATTATTCTACTTCTTCCTTGACCCCCCCCCCCCCCCCCCGGACAAAAACATCAATTAGGGCTTGGAGAAGATGTCATGTGTTAAAGTGTGTTATTATCAACTTTTATTCGTTTTTCACTCCCACCCTGTACAAGTATAAATTTGGACTTTGGAGAATTTCCCGACTAGAGTTTGGAAAATACCATAGGTGGTGCCTCACTCGACGTTTTTAGAGGTGTGTTGAGGCGTGAGGCATACTTTAAACTTAATTGCTACAGCGATTCCTTTTCGCGGAATGCTTTTTGCGTTCGAAAAAAATGTCCAGCGGGAGAAATGTTTATTTCAATATTTTTATTCTATACCGATTCAGGGTTTTTCTCTTATGAGATGTGACAGACCTTCAGAAACTGTAATCGGTAACAGAAACTGTAATCCAATATACTCAGAGACTGCAGAGTAGATAGACGAAGTGAAACAGAATTTGCTTAACAGAATTTGCTGAAACAGAATTTCCTCAGAGTCGTTTAATATTTTACACAAAAGCAAGGTTGGTTCCACTGCAGAGTAGATGGACGAAGTGAAACAGAATTTGCTTTTGTGTAAAATATTAAACGACTCTGAGTAAATTGGATTACAGTTACTGTTGCCGAGTATGGTATTCGAACGTCTATTTAATCACCTTAAGGGCCAATGTGAAATAACCCAAAAATAGTTGTTCCTATAGGAAAATCTTTTGTACAAAAGTTGTAAAGTTTCATGTAGGAAACGCGATGGTCACGTGGGCAGTTACGCCGATGATGGCGTCAAGGTTACCTTGAATATCACTTTCGATTTGTTTCAGGCAAACCCATGATTTTTATCACATAAAAATTTTAGTTGGTTTCGATACGAAACAAGCGACAAAAAAAATGTTACCCTAACTTAAAGAATATTAAAGTTTAAGTCGTCGGACTTTGATATTTCAATTATATTTAGAAAAAAATTATATCACAGTATATCATTTGTTTTACAATGAATAAGAAGTTGATTTTAATAATATTTTTAGACGGGTTTGACTGAAACAAACAACATCCTGAAAAAGTAAATCCTTGAATTTCTTGCTCGGAGGTGAAAGCCGCACGAGGCAGGCGTTCCACAATAACCTGCTAGTAATTCGTAATGTTACGATCATTGTAAATAGCTTTCTATCTAAGCATGGTAATACTTCCCATTATATCTTGTAAATGCTGTCAACAGATAAGCGACATCGTAACTGACTATATAAATGTTGCTAAGGGTGGCCGCAGGAAGCGATCGCGACACGGCAGTGCCAGCGTTACTTGCAGCGTATTGAACTCTACTCGAGGTCGCAATCCAACGGAGAACGGATTTGCGACGAGATGTGGCCCATTTCCGTTTGACAAAGGATTGACGACGACGATTTACCAACACGTACGCGCGCATTGGATGCTCGTTAAATTGCAAACGCACGCCCGGTGTACCGGTAGCAGCGTCGTGTAACCCGCAACTCTTGAACCCCGTAAGGTACAGAGCGACCGAGAGCATGCGCGCGCGTCTGCGTTTTATGTGGTTGCCTATTTAAAGCATAATCGAATCCGCTAATAGTGATTATTAGCTGAGACCTCGTGAGCTCGGCTCACGCACGCACGAGCGCCCGAATTGACGAGAGTCGTAAAAGCGTCCGGGTCTTCGACCGTTCATCCATTCCGAAGAAATGAATAGCCTCGTTAAGATAATGGAAATTACATAATTTCCATTATGTATTTTTCCATTATCTTGATGAGCCATTTTTTCAATATTTGCTGCCTCGTGGATTAAGCTCGTGAAAAAAAATTCGATCGATATTTTCATATCATCATGTTCGGAATATTCCATAACATCCAAAAACTACCTACTCTGTCTCTCTCTGTCTCTGTCTCGGTCTCTCTCTTTCTCTTTCTTTGTGCGCGCGCGTGTGTGCGTATCAGACTCGAAACATGTTATGCTATATAACTCGCACGTAGAGACATCAATACTCATTGATGATGATCGAATGCTCAGCGAAACGCTTGCCGTCGTTAAGATATTACGTGTTTTTAAATTTTATCAAAAACGCCTGTTCACACATTAGCTCTTACAATCATGAAACGCTTGCCGTCGTTAAGATATTACGTGTTTTTAAATTTTATCAAAAACGTCTGTTCACACATTAGCTCTTACATTCATTAAGCTATTAAACTGAAAGTGAATATAAATGTTGAGGAGACTGAAAAGACTACTAGATTCATATATGGTAACACACGGCGTAAGCGTACCAATTTTTTAAAATTTTCAATTTTTCACTTTTTACGAGAAATTACCATAAAGATTCTGAGTTTATCGAATCTTGAGCTATTGAAATTTTAAGCAGATAACTGATGTATACAGTTTTTGAACAAGCACCATGCATATTGATTTCTCATTATTTTTCACCTTCTACTGAGCTTCCTGTATGAGAAAGCCAAAATCTATCGACATACACTTCCTCATAGAAAGGTGGAAAATAACGAGGAAACAATGTGTAAATTTCTACTTTACAGACTTAATAGAATTACATTTCATTACATAATGAAAAATTATATAATTTCCGTTACCTTAACGAGTCAATTAATTGACAAAGTATATTATTACATAACACTCGTGGATTTTCTATTCATTCTGGCACTTATAGTTCGTCAAGAAACGTACGCCTCTGGCAATCAACAGAACAAATTTAGTCCATGTTTTAAGGTCTGCGTGGGAATCCCATCGAGCTATTCCAATCGAGAGAGTCCAATTTCCTATGGCAATTGGTAAACTAGTTTTCCGCTGACGGCGTTGTAGGCGTAGGAGTCACAGCCGTCCGAAGGTTGAAATTTGAAGGTTTATTCGACATTTAACAACATTTCTCATACAGGAATTATTTTTTTTCATAATATTAATGGTGTTTCAAGCAATAGAATAGCTGAGAATGGTGCTGGAGGTAACATCGTACCATTCGGTTTACAGAAATTTTCGCTTTCAACTCTTGTAGTAAGAAATAATGTTAAAGAGTACGAAGTGCCCTTTCAAGTACTGAAGGTAGCCGAGTTACGGGAAAATTATGACAACTTTAATTGTGCTGTAACTGCACAAATGAAATATTTTAACTTGGTTAAAAATTCCAGTTAATGAACACAAAAAAATGAAATATTTTCATTAGTGATTTATTTCTGTAGCCCATTTCATCGATGCAAATATTTTTTCCAGGTTCAACTTGTTGCAGAGTTCAGATTAAACCGATGGACCAAATTGACTACGCTAGGTCTTATTCTCTTTCCAAGAAGACTCTGTCCAGTCCGAGTATAAGAATTCCCATTTGAAACTCTTGCACATAAAACATACTTGTAATACATTTTTCATTACGCAATAATATTTTATCAAATATCTTCTGTAACTATTGCGAAAGGCCTTTAAATGGAAATTCCCATACTCGTACCAGGCAGAGGTTTCTTACAAAGAGAGTGCGATCTCGCGAAGTTAATTCGGTTCATGGGTGCAACCTCAGCCTGGCAGGCAACCATCACACAACCATCAGTGTACCTGAACCACGACAATGAGAAAGTATATTGATAGATTTTGACTTCCTCATAGAGAAAGTTTTGTCAAAGGTGGAAAAACATTTTTTTTTATATAAAGTAACATCTTGGGTAGCATTACACATTTAATATAATAAAAATCGCTTGATCGATTCTGACCAAAGTTCAAGACCAAGTATCCTTGTTCCCTAACCAATTTATGTACCAAGTTTCGGCTCGATGGATGAACATTTACAAAAGTTAGAGTTAAAATAGATGTTTTTTCAAAAAATTACAAAAACTCATAATTCTATCAAATTTTTTTAGATGATTCGGACCCCTTAATTGTTAGATCTTTCACTGCATTTTTTACATATTAAGCTTCTCGATACCTCTAATATGAACCTATAAACGGCCATTTTGTGTATTCCTAATCTCGATCACCAGCGATGCATACTCAGCCCGTAATTTCGAAAAGCACACTGCGAGAGAAATATCGGTGTATCGGTGTATTACCTTCATCTTTCAATATTTTGTTTTGACTTTTTCCTAATGTACGATTAGCGAATTAAGACGTATAACGACCGTGACAATATGCCTCGATGAAACGTACGAAAGAAAAAAAAAAAACGTTTGGGTAGAAGTCACACAGAATTGTATTTTTTTAAGCGTGGAGGGTGCGGTAGACGAGTCCTCGAAATCTCGATGAGAAATAAATGAAGTGTCGTCGGTAGGGGTGCCAGACCAAAGTCACACCACTCGGGAGGCGGATTTAGCGTTGCACTTTGATATACAATATACAATCGGGGTTCTCTGCAAACCCGTGAAACTACATTACAATTGAGAAGACTTCACTGAATAAAGCGTGAAAAAAGGCGAACAACGCGACGCCCATTCTCGTTTAAAGCTAAGTCCTGCTGGAAAGAAGCGACTCCCCGCAGTGCGCGTCCAGGGGTAAACGTAGCTTCGACAATGACGATTAACCCGCTTTTGTGAATCCCTGGGCGCCCCCCCCCCCCACTCGCAGCTCTCACTTTTTTATCTGGCTGTCTTCGTGTCACACCAGGTAGAGTGTCAGCTCTCGAGGGGTGTACTCGACACTCGGGGACCAATACAGCTTTCCAAAAGTCATTATCGACTGTCGTGCTCGCTGCATTGACACGATAATGTATATATTATATATATATGTATGTATATATATATAAAGTAACATTTATCGTTCCACCAGCAGGATTTTTTTTTGGTTTCCCCGGCCATACACCCGGAAGCTCGATCGGATGCAATAATTCATGGACTCTACGGGGCACGTCCTCCATAACCAATTCGACAACTATTCGAACCAATGTGCGTATACGCGTTTAACTACACATATACATCTACTCACAACGAACAACGATCTTTCCTACATTGATTCGTACAATTTGTCCGATTTCACGGTTCATCCGGCATAATTTATTGCAAATAATCTGCAAATTGAATTATCACTGCATTGTATTTGAAACACTATAACATTGATTTTTATTTTATTAATAATTCGAAGAGAATTAAGGAATTAAGGAATTAAGGAAATCGATAAAAAGCGAGTGAGGGAAATCACCGAGGACCGACCGTGGAGTTAAACTGTCGCCGCCTTGGGCGTATATATCGTTGTAAGAGTTACTGAACGCGCTGGAGTGATTACCGAGACGAGCTATAATTGATAGATAAAACGAGAGGCGGCATCATCGTTTAATTCGTATACAAAGTCGAGCAGCAACATGCACAAAAAATGGAACTCCGATATTTGGATAATTGATAGTATCGGAGCCGGCCTTAAATGCACACACATGAGGTAAGTAGAGGATGTATCTAATTATTTCAATTTCAATGCTCGTTTGGAATATTCCTGCAAATGCGATCTCTTGCTCAAGTCGATTAAACTTTGAACGTATATTTTTTATTGATTTTTTTTGCAGCATGATCAACAGTAGGAACAGCGGTATTGCCAGGTACTTACATACCCATCGGCGAACGTTTCACTCGGATACTGGGTCAATGATACACGTGTGTGCCTGCCACCGAGCTCGTTCCCGAAGTAACTACGTACATTCGATTTATTATACTTACTCGTCCGAAGTATATTTACCAAGAGACGCAGGTATATGCACTTTATCCGCGAGTACAGCAACACAAGCATCAGAACGGGATCAACTCTCGGAGTGTGCCTATAGGTATGCGTGTATCTAAGTACGTACACGTTATAAGTACGGACGGTGACCACGCGGAAATGTGCTCGAAGCCATTTCTTCCTACACGATAAAATGCAACGAGTAAATAACGAAAAAGTAATTGAAGAAAAGGGACCTGCGATACGTTGAACTATTGAAACAGTTTTTGGTGAAATCCATAAAATTTAACGACATATTGTTCCTGTGTAGGATAGAAGAGAGTAAGTTTTTCTTCTTTAGTGAAAAATATACACACTGTCGTCAAGCACAGATCGTAAAAAAATTAATTTTTTTAATTTACAAAGTAGAATCTTCCCTGTTACTTAATCATTTTTTTGATCCATCGCCTACGCAGCATGTTCTGTAAATCGCCGATCAATTTCGGCTCTCTCATACACTGTTAAAAATCCAAGGTGTTAATGGCGATTGGTGTGGACTTTTGACCAGTGTTGACCCATTTAGTGTTAATTTAAACAATTTTCGCAGTGTCTAATTCACACAAGCGATTGTGTTATAATCATTAGGTTCCACCTACAAATTTACAACATATTTATATTCGGAATGAGTACATTGTTAAGAATACGTTGTTAAAATTAACCTTGCGTGTTGTTCGTACGACTCCACACTGACGGCTGGTGTCAACATCCGGTGTTCAATAGCTGGTGTCGATTTGGATTATAACCTCAAAACTTTCGACGGGATTTACTTGAAAACACGTGCATGAAATGCCATGACATCTTTATATAATATTTGTGGGATAATTGTGTATTGATTACTAATAATTTATTGATTTTCATCTATTCATTCCGAACATATACTGGGTGCCCCATTTTTTAAAAATATGCTCAAATATATCGAAAACTAAGAATTTGATTAAAAAATGTTTCGGACAAAAGTTGTTGCATATGGGGGACATCAGATGAGTATATTAGTTTTTAAGTCCGAGGCCTCTGCTGGGCCCATTGAGGCCTAACTTTTGTTTTTAAAAATGGAACCCTCTATTTTTTATTGCATTTTTTAATTTCTCGTTAAAAAATGAGTCATTTTTACACCAAGTCATTTTTCGTTTTTCATCTTCGAACAGGCCCAAAACGTTATTCGAAGTTTTCCCGTGGAAAGAGTGGCAATATGTCAATCTTTGCAAAGGAATTGAAAATCAATCACTTGAATTAAGAAGTAAACTTGACTAACAAATTTAGATGAAATCAGCCCTTTTCAGGACTACACGATGTAGGAAATCCGACCGAGCAACCTCCCCGCGGTGTACATCGGGTTAAGCTAATGCCGGCAGTTCTTAAACAGTTAGCAATGCTTAAAAAACAATGCAAACGAACGCTTAAAAACTCTTCAACGCTTAACACTTTATCGCAGAACTTGTTTTCATTTTCAATTGGCAAAGTGGCAAAGATTGACACTTTTTCCACGGGAAAACTTCGAATACCATTTTGGGCCGGTTCGAAGATGAAAAACAAAACATAACTTGGTGTAAAAGTTACTCATTTTTTAACGAGAAAAAAAAACAATAAAAAATAGGGAGTTTCATTTAAAAACAAAAGTTGGGACTCAATAGGCCCAGCGGAGGCCTCGGACCTAAAAACTAATATGCTGATCTGATGTCCCTTTTCATATACAACAACTTTTGTTCGAAACAATTTTCAATTAAATTCTTAGTTTTCGAAAAATTAGGGAAAATTTTTTTAAATGGCACTCTGTATACAGGGTGAGCCATCTTTTATGTCGGTATGTAACCATTGAATAACTGTCACATTTATCAACCGATTGACTTGAGTAGACATGTTTTTGAAACGTCAATTCAGTACAATTTTAACAATGAATGGTCCACGTCGCTTGGAATACGGCCAAACAGTCGCTCGAATGATTGACACTGAACCTGATTTTTGGAAGCAAATTTTGATGACCGACGAGGCCCATTTCACACTCTCTGGGGCCGTTAACAAGCAAAATTGCCGCATTTGGGGAAAGGAGAATCCACACGAGATCCATGAAACACCATTGCTGACCAAAAAGTGATTGTTTGGGCCGGCGTTTGCGCCGAAACCATTATTGGGCCATTTTTCTTCAGAGAAGGCGAAACAGTCGATGGGAATCGATATCGGTGGATGTTGGCTCATTATGTCTGCCCACAAATGTATGAAAAAGGTCTGGACGGTTACTGGTTTCAACAAGACGGTGCGCCATGCCACGCTCCAAATCAAACAATGCAGTTTCTGCAACGAAAATTCCCTGGACGTGTGATATCAAAAAATGGCGACATTGATCTCCAGATTTGTAAAACAAAAAAAGTAACATCCGTGCGGATTCTACTTTGCAACTTTTTATTTTCACTTTTCTAAAAATTTCAGGTCAAAGTTTAAAAAAATAAATAAATGTCAAGTTAACTAATGAAAAGTTTAACAAAAACTGATTCTTCATAGATATTTAAATGAAAATTAGAATTGATACAAAGCTTTTACAATTTTAATTGCTTGCAAAACCTTCCCACTATTGATCAACTAATTCTCAATCTAATGCTCTTTTTTTTTTACATAAGAGCTACATTAAAAAATTCAATCTGTCTTAACGTTCGAACGCCTTTATTAATTTTACCCAAATGCTTGTAAATTTATACCAAACATTCTCGAAGGTTATTAGGTATGTGTACAAATTTTTAGTTCGTTGCCTAAAAGATTTTCCAAAATTGGAGTGGTGATAAATTGGAAAATTCAAAATTCTCTAAAATCTTAATCGCTTTACATATTTTTACGAAATTCCATACCGAACATCGTTGAATATTAAGTCGTTTATGTAGAAAATGTAGGCTTGTCAGTTCTAGGTTAGCTGGAGTTATTACAACAACGTACATTTTTCGAAAAATGTTAGATTCCATAAAATCCCTTCCTCGTTTACGATTACGACCAAATTCAATACCAATCAACCTCGACATTATCTGCAATTATGGAGAACTATTTAAAATTATAAGAAAGGTAAAAAAACCACACGCTTTTAAAAAAGAAATTCGAATCGTCATAAAATCTGAATGTCGGCTTTACATGTTTGTCAAAAGTTACAACACTAAAAAAGGGATTACTACTTCATTGATGTGTCAAGTTTCACCCCAATTGCTCTGACGATTGTTGAGTCATAGACGATTGAATTTTTTAAGTTCTGCATATAAAATCATGCGCGTGCGAGAATATGTTCTGTGAATCTTTTTTCCCGACGTTTAGGACCATTTGAAATATTCCGACATAAAAATGTTAACAAAAAAAATTGCTATGAAAACAAAGCTTACGTGGATAAGAGTATTTAAAATATTATTCGGTTCGAATAATTATCAGTAATCATTTTAGAGCGATAAAATAAGTAATTTCTTCGTAAATAAAGAAAAAGCAATTTGAGAAAACTAATATTTGAAAATGCTTATTATTCATAAATGTAATCAGTTATTCAATCTGAACAGTATTTCGAATACATTTTTATTTGAATATATAGCCCACCGCTATCGTCAAGGATGGCGTGACTGATAGCGTTTTTAACTGGTTTTACTTGCGCACACTTCTGATACACAAAAGCTGTGACACCAATAATATTTTTCAGGCACCTTATTTTACGAGCAAAATTTTACGTGCAAAGTGTACGAAATGTATTACATTACGTGCGTACTCGCACGTTTTACATGAGCCGATTTTTTGCTGAAATCTTCACGTTACTCCGTTTTATCTCTACAACTCTTTGTCCCATGATGTATATAAATGCACTAAATTAAGGAAAAACAAGAACATGGACTATGAAGGGTTGTATACTAAACCAAGGGTGAAGCAAACGGTCGATTCAAGCTCTATTTCGCACTCATATGTACGTATACCGCGTACAGGTACGCGTACAGAAGTTTAGTTGGGGCTCTCTATAACTTTTAAATGTAGACAGGATCGGGTTCACGTGCCGATTGCGGAAAATTTATGATAATTGTCCCTCTCTTTATACTACACTTTACGAGAGTTAAACGCGCTGGCTGTGTACTAGCTGTCGTGGTCGTGCTGGCTTGTGCGCCAGTAGCAAGATCCTAAGGAGTTGGCCGTGCGACTGGAGTATAATGCGAATCTCGTAGCTACGCCACGCAGGCCGTATCAACAAAGCAGCGCACCGCCAGAAACACTTGTGTAGCACACCGTGCTAGGCTCGCGCACAAACCTCGATAAGCATAGATATGTAGGCGAGTTTAACGTGTCGTAAATGTGTTTCACTGATCGCGCGCACACCACCCATGGATTCGTTTCACTCTTCAGCGAGAATTAATTTCTCATTTTTTTCTGTATCATAGTTTCACTTCTTTCTATTATCAATGACATTCCACACTAAGTACAATAAAATATTTCTGGTAGAACACTTGATTCGTCTTACGACTGATCAATTGCTTACTTTATATTATTATATCGTTATTCGCACAACGTATCAAATAAAATCACCAAAAATTCAAACGAGAAGAAGAAAAAGATGAAGAATGGTGGTAGAAAAATACGTAGTACTTGAGCGTACAATCAGGAAGAATATACGCGTATTCGACTAGAAGAACCAAGTCTTGCATCACGAATTCGTAACAAAATCACGTAGGACATTATACTCTTTTTTTAAGTGAAATATTATTATCGCAGTGCATGACGAGTTTCTCGAGAGGGTCGGCAGAGATTTTTATGGAGGGGGAGTGCTCAATTAATAATAACACGGAAGCGAGCCAAGGCTAAACGCCTCTGAGTCTAATATCGCACGCGATGCTGCGCCTCGACTCGTTACTGTCATTATGTACTGTGTAACGAGCGAATCCCAAAGACAATTACACGCGAGTCGTAGTGTTTAATAAGACATACGTTAGAAATCGCAATGACGCTGTTTAGCTGCTGTTCTCATGATAATTACATGACGTACAGAGGACGGGGGAAGTGCTTGATAACAAAACACCGTGGGGTCAGATTACTCATAAATGAGTTAAAATACAAAATCGTTATTTACACTTGGCTAGGCGCGCGATGCGGATATTCGCGCACACTGCGGTTATGTGGACCCGTTACAAAATCTGAATTACGAAACATTGTGTAACTCGCTGACTGCTGCTATATCGTTAATGCCGCTATACAAGATCTACGCGTTCCATGATGACATCGCGTGGCCTTTGTATATGATCTTGTATTTGATCGTGACTCCTGACTTTTCGGCTACCAGTTAGAAAGCTCGTATCCTTATGCATTTCCTTTACATTCTCTGACCGTGTGTCTCTAATATTATAAATGTCTCAGCTCTATGAATTCTTAGGACCACTCCCGGGTAGTACGTACGTGCGTGACGGTCTTAAGATCGCTTTTAGCTCCCTTTTTGACCTCAAACTAGAAGACAAAACCAAAATAAAGCACAAACCTCCGGGAAATCTGTGAGGAAAGATCCTTCCGTGCCTGGATAGCAGCCAGGGGTAGAGCGGGTAGCTGTCGCGGGGTGGTTGATGAGGGTGGGGCGGTGGATGAGGTCCACCGGGTCCGCCGCTGTGGCCGTACGGGCCGTGAGGTGGGCCGTGAGGCGAGCCCCCGTGATGCGCCTGTAGTGCAACCGCAAGATTCGCAGCCTGGAAGTGTTGCGCCGCGGCGAGATTAGCGGCAAGAGCGAATTGCTGCGTATGATACTCGTTCTGGCCAGGTTGCGGTCCGGGTCCACCGTGGCCGGTCTGAAGTCCGTAAAGTGACTTAATTTGCTCAGCGGCGACCGCCGCAGCGGTGGCTGCACCGGGGGGTGGCGCGAGGTAGTTCGGACTGGGTCTGACGACGCCTGGCGGAGGCTGAGGGTGTGGGGCACCGACGGGGGAGTCCCCGTGTGACGATATCCTATGCGGTGGACTCGGACTGTTGTTCGGAGTGGAACCCCCGCTGTGACTGCGCGTCGGTGTTCTTCCAAAGTCAACGAGGTGGCTCGACAGCGCCTGGAGATGATGATGATGAAGGTGATGCTGATAATGTCTGTTGCTGCTACTGTTGTTATTATTGCTACTGCTATTATTATTGTTATTGTTGTGGGGGTGGTGTCCGTTGGGCATAGAGGGCGTGCGTCTAGAGGTGGGATACGACTCGACGGAGGAACTCCTCGACAACGGACGGTCGGAACCCTCCGAGTGAGCCCCAGGAGATCTGCTGACCGGTACTCTCCTTATTCCGGCTCTCGAGGGTGACGATGAACCTTCCACGACTTCCATCGGACTCCCATCCTCGCTCTCGATCTTGACGCGTTCGTGAAGCCTCTCCAAACGCTCCTGATGATCCCGAACACGGTCACCACCTCCACCACCACCGCCGCCGCCACCCACTATCGAGTCTATGCTGAAGCCGATTTTCGGCTTTGATGGCACCGGTACTATTGGCGTCGGGGCGAGCGGCATCATCGTACGCTCGGCAGACCTAGCGCCGCCCTTTTATTTCACTTATTGTTGTTACACGTTAGAAACTCTCCTCGAACCAGTTCGCAACGATCCGACTCGCCACCCGACGGCAGCGTGAATTTCGTCGACCTGGTAACACTGGACTATCTCTTATGCACTAAACTACCGAGCGACTACTTCATCGAAATATACTCGTGCGCACTGAACGCCTGCCACTCGACATTGACATCTCAGAAGGACCCGCACTAGGTTCTCTCCCCCACAGGCACTCGTAGCAAATTTCTTACACTTTGCCTTCGAATTTCGCGGATCTATCGTCGTTGTCTCAACGGTGTAATCAGTTTTTACGTTTACGCGACGAATGTCTTCATCGCGAGGTGACGATCGAAGCTTGAGGTGATCTCGCACTCAGCTCCTAACCACCATTTACGATTCTCTGCACTGCGCCACATCCGCGATACCGGAGCCCCGCAAGCTACGAATTTCGAGCGTTCTCCAGCAAACTCGCGTCGTCACTGGAATCGAATCGCGAGCACACTAACGGGAGTCTCCACTAGGATCGTCCTGCGGAAAAACTCCAGAAGTATTGCGCCTCGTGAAAATCGCAGCACAGCACAGTGTCACTGAACTTGGTCGTCGACGACCACTCACGAAAAGAAATGACAAACTAAGAAGGTGATCGACGATAAACCACGGAACACACTAGACTCGAGCGTGACGAAATTCGATAGAAAAAAATTAACTAGAAAGAGAGCAAGAAGGATACGTTGCACGCTGAGCGGCGTGCGTGTTATTCTGTGTCGGAGTATCGGATACGGACAAACCGAGCCGTCGTTGAGTCCGACAGATGCTTCTGGCCTGAGCGCTTGCTAGTGTTTGAGAAAATTACCGGCTAAACGAGCGCTCGTGCCACTAGGGTGGGGTACAGCCTCGGACTATCCCACTCCTCGGGAAGTGTGGGTGGCTTAGGTGGGGGCTTAGGCAACTCCCCATAGGCGGGACTTGGTATTTTCATCAACCAACGGGCGTGAATGACAAGGAACACGATTGGTTGAGAGCTAACGGAGAACCCGCCTGGCCTCCTCTTGGAATGGACCGCAGACTGCTCGAACCCCGCCACGAGAAACCTATTTAGTCGAGGATGGGCGGTAAACTCGGGTTTTTGTCGTGTGCGATGAAAATGAGTCGTTTAATTAATACGTCTGGACTCTCGAGTGTTTCTCGTCGCAGCGGGTGGGTGGAGCGGCCAACTCTCTGATCCTCTGGCGTGAGACAGTAAAGCTTACGTATCTCTCTCTCTCTCTCTCTCTCTCTCTCTCTCTCTCTCTCTCTCTCTCTCTCTCTCTCTCTCTCTCTCTCTCTCTCTCTCTCTCTCCCCCACTCTCTCCTCGCGGGGGTATGTTGCTACTTAAGTACAGTTGCCTGCCTGGATGATTTTACTGGTGTGGCTGCTGGGGAACCGTTTCCGCATCACGTTGCGGCTCTTCGCCTGCGTCCTTCTCGTTTTTATTCCATTTTCATATCTACTCCGTTGAACGGACGTAAAAGAGGGACACGTGCGATATAGAGATATAACGTCTAGGTTGCCCACGACTAGAGAGTCGAGCCTGCGCCCTATTGCGTATTTTGACGCGTTTCGCGAATTTATAATTTACCCCTTAGCGGAGGACTCGTTGGAAATGCTGGTGTTATGTGTCACGCTCCAGTGGTTTCCACTCATGCGTTACACCTCGATTTTGCAAAAGCGTTGTGCTTACTCCTAGCAGCTTTTACGATCCAATGAACGTGTCATTGCTGCGCTGTTATGTCGCCTTTGGTGTTTGTGGCTGTGCTTGTGAATATCCTTTCCCACTGTGGAATTTAATACTCTAGTCTTCCGTAAGCTGTGCTACAAGAGACGATGGAGTCGGTCGGAATATTTGGCTGCTACTGCGATATCCTTGCCAAAGTCCTCTGCAACTTCTGCGCCATGGAGATTTCTCCAGAAAGCGATTATGGCCGAAGACCCAAAGATTTGACTTCCGTGCTCCGAGTCTCTCGAATTTTATCACCATTGCAGTTCAATTATATCTGAATTTCTCGACAATTTCATATCAAGATATGAAATAATATAGCGTTGAAATATTTTTGCAAGACAAAACTTTCCACAACAGTTGAATTACAATATTCATTCGTTTCTCATGTAAATGCCATACTGTAGTAATAAAACGTAAGAACAAAATTATGGGCCAGACAAAAATGTGGAACCAGTAGGACATTTTCAACATAATTTTTTAGATCCAATTACAGTTGGTAAACTGTAATTGGATCTAAACAAGTTTCCCCTTCACTGGTCAATTGAATAGCAAATTATTACAAGAATACAATTTTAAAGCCTACAATTTCAATGTTTTATTGGATAATTTTATTTCTTTTTTTAAATCCTCTATATTAATTTCGATTGTGTGGCTGGCTGGCTGGCTGGCCATTAAACTTTGGAGGGCTAATTAACCCACTTCTCGTCATCCAATCGACTTGAAACTTGGCACATAGACTCGCTGACGATAACAATGCATTCTATCAACTTTTCAAAGAGATCGGGCCTCGAGATTAAGGGAGAGGGGAGGTCAATTTTTTAAATTGGCCGAAAAAGGATTTGTTTCTTAGTTTCGGTGAAAACACTTTATAAACTTTTCTCAAAGAGGTTAGATCCTTGGGTCAACGGGTTCCCACATAATTTTTCGTTTTTTTTTTGCAAAGTTTTAAAAATTGAATACATAAATGCTGATGCACATAAAAGCTGACAATGTATATAGAGGATTTCTACGAAAAACTGTGTTTTAGGGGTTAGTTCTTTTAAACTCAATTCAGAAAAAAGATTGGACCTTTACTAAGTTAAATATCCCAGTTACTGATCACTCGAGCTCAAATTTCGATCTTTTGAGTAACAACTCATATAAATGTAGCGATAACAGTTAGCAAGCTGAAATGAATCTAAATGTTTATTGTCGATATGACCCCCAGTTTTATGTAACGTTTGATTATATCTTTTAAACATCCAACAGTAAATAATCTAATTAAGTACTGATGTGATTGGGTACTAATTATCTGATCAGGAATTAAGTTATATTCTATATATATTATAGTTTCAAAGAATACTCGAGCCTCGTAGTCGAAAATCAATGCGATTGGTGACAAGATAATAATTTATTACGAGGTAATAATAATAATATTATTCACTATCGAAAACATCACGTATCGCGACCCTTTTACCCGTGTTTAAAGAATTTCCAGCGAAACACGCGACTCTCTATTCCTGCATGGGTTGCATGAACAAAAGGGTTGCAATGTGTCTGTCGTGAAACCGTTTTTTCTCCCATGTACAACCCACTTTTGCAACCCTTCACTACTTTTATAGTTTCTTCCCGTTACTCGTCAAATCCCTCATAACAAGAATTATGCAACTGAAAATATTTTCATTCAAATGAAACTAAATGTCCTTTAAACTTTCTTTAAATCCGTGAGTTTCGCCTTGTCGAAACTTATGCAGCCAGGAACTGGCAATACTCGAATCAATCTGTTTATGTAAAATATTTTTCAGAGCTGATGTCTGTAAGTAATTATTATAAATAGGCAATTGAAGATTGAAAAAATTGATTATCTCAAACATCTTTACTTCCATCCAGAAAATATTAACCATTTTCATGATTAAAAATTGAAAAGTATATTTTGAATACATTTTCAATCGAATATTAATAATTTCTGCTTATAATACGCTTGTATCGATTAAATGAAAATATTATTCCAAGTTCATGAGAAAATGCCATTCGATTAGCATAATTTCTTAAAGAGTAACTTTGAAATAATATATTGGAAATAATGCATATGGAATCAATAATATATTCAGGAGGTGAAATTAAATAGAAGAATTAATGAAAAATAATAAATATAATACTTTTTATAGGATCAATACGCAACAAAAAATAAATACCAACTCGCAGGCTAGCCATTATATTCGTGCAGCCGAAGGAACGCAAGAGGAGCACGTCAAGTGGCAGTGCCCTGCGAGCTCTCGCGGGCAATAAGACGAATAAGAAAGAAAAAAAAAGAGGAACACGAGGAACTCGCACGGGGACGGGCGTGCTCGATGCTCGCGCATTGGTGCTTCGGGAGGGCCGATATGTGCACAGTCGCCATGTTGAAATCCCCTCCCTGTTGCACGTGCTCGAGATGGAGAGCGATCGTTGCATGCATCACCTACGCGAGTCCGCCGCGCGACAATACACACTCTCGAGCGGAGGAGCCACGTCTCGGTACAAGACTCGCAGATGGTCCAGCGGAAACAGTGTTCGTGTTGAAGCTATTCGCTGCTTTTATTTTGTTTGCACTTTCGTTACTTTGGAAAAATTATTTTTACGTTAAATTAACAATTACATTATAATTCAACTCGCGAGAGAATAAATTTATCTTTAATATTGCACAATTTCATAAATGAACTTTTACTATTTATATTTAGACAGATCTCTTAAAGTTTCTTTCTTAACTGCTAAGAATTGTGAGGTTGTAACGAGGAACAAAAGACGTTGGACAAACTCTCTTAATAGAGCTTACGAGCGTAATACGATAACGAAAGGTTATCCAATAATAAATTAGTGGCATCAGTTCTAGTCACTGCTTCTATTTAATATTTTTTTTTTTTAAATGCACAATTATTCAGTGTGAAAATAAAAGTTATTGATTAGTAGTTTCTATCAATTTTCAATGATCCCATTATATAAATTCGTCGAAGGGGCCTATGGCTGTTGCACGAACAAATTTCATATTTCTACATTTTTTTTCTTTTCGAAAAAATGGCGGTATTTATATTAGTTACGTAAAGATAAAAGTGTACATTGTATGTTGAATCAGAATATATATTATTGGAGCTGCTTTGATCGTTATTGTTATATCTGGAAGCCTTTAGCTAAAGGGTGCGTACACTGTACGCACTGTTGAACACTGGAACTACGTTACGGTACATGACACTCGGATGGACCCACAGATGCACTGTTCGCATAAAAATATTTTGCTACCTTCATTGAGGTTAACCTCCATTCCCTGACAACTTTGCAATATTTGTCAGTTTAACGTTCACGTAACAAATAAATTATTGCTGAACTCCTGGGAACAATAAATTTTTTATTAATTTTACAAAATTTCATAAATTTCTTTTCACTGTATACGTTGTTCCCCCGATAGAAAAGTTCAATATGATACAATAGAAGTACAGAGTACAAAACATGACAGCCTATTCGGATTTTGGTTTATATACCGTTCGCTTCAATCCTTTTCTATAGAACTTTTTAAGGAAAAAAACCGCTCTTCAAGTTCTACTTGTAACTGCTAAGAAATATGAGCTTAACAATGCCTTAAACGCCAAAGAACGTTGGACAACATTACTCAATCGACTTTATCAATGCAATTGAATAAGAGAAATTCATCTGTGTGTACGAGTGGATCGCAAGATGTTCCATAAGTAAAACGACCACGTATGATTCTATAGCACAAGAGCCTTGAAAGAAAGTAACCGTCAAACGTAGTTTCTCCTTGTAAAAAAGAAAATGGAGCAGAATAAATAAACTACAAGGCATGGATGATAGTTCCGTTAGACAATTCATATATTTTACTGGAATCGTTAGACTGCTATTGTAGCGATTTAAAAAAAAAATATACGAACAGAAAAAAGTTGCAATATCATAGCGGGAGAACTTATTCTGTCGGATAGTTTGGCCAACAATGGACTTTCTTTATTTTCAGCTGAATAACTCGACCATTCTACCAACCCCCGTTCATCCCCTTCGCTGGGCTCTGTCAAGCGTTTGAATTACAAACTGATTTGGAGACTTATCGTACGCGTCATGCTCTGAAGGCATTGATACGATTGTAGGAAAAGAAATCAACAACGATAATCTATGAAAGCGCGAGAGTAACAATCCTCACGCCGTCTTGGCAATAATCTCATCGACGGTTAGATGGAGGCGTGACTGTGTCGCACTGGTTAATCGTCGCGTACATAAAAGAGTCAAGAGAGAGAGAGAGAGAGAGAGAGAGAGAGAGAGAGAGAGAGAGAGAGAGAGAGAGAGAGAGAGAAGGAGAGAGAGCCTGAAAGAGGGAGAGTGAGAGAGGGTTAAAAGTGCCTCTATCACAAAATGTAAAGGCTGCGCGGCAGCTACGTTGAATCACAGTTAAACCCAATTCATAATACTATAATAGTGCTATAGTATAACGAGAATGATCGACGAGGCATCTCGAAAGCGTGAGACACAATGGCGCAGAGGGACTTGTGCGGTTGTGTAGTGCTGCACAGAGAGGGGCAAATCGGAACATGAATGCTAAAGATTACATTGCGCAAAATGGCGTGTTTAATCAAGCCATTTATTCGCGGTCTTGTACATACAACCATTGCACAGTTGCGAGAATTTTAAGTATTGTTCCGACCGGATAAAGAGAAACTACCACGACTCAAATAAATGAAACTATTGAAACAACTATTTTGACGATATTACTATAATGCACTTATCCTAAACAATGAATTTGCAATATTTAGAGATCAATTGTAATTATTACCATTTTAGAATTATTATCGTTATTATTAAAGATTAAAATTTCATCGATACAGCGTATCGGATTCAGAGATACCGCTACGACTCGAATGTAAAAACATTTAAATGAATCTTCTAATGAAATCACTATAATGCAAAGAATATAACGTATAAATATTCATTTTTTTTTTTTAAATAACAATTATTTTTGAAGAATTGTATTATAATTTTTTGTATTTTACGATTATTATTATTATTATCATTGTATACATTTTTTTCTATATTCATAAGGCCTGATGGAACTATTTTAAAAGTATCGATTACGTGTATACCTTACATATCGAGTACGAATAGCTAATCCATGATCCATTCTGTAGGTGAAACTGTATATCATTTTTATAATGTTTTTCTTTCACTTTTATCCTTTCATTCGTGTAGAAGATTTGAGTAAAGCAAAGAGCTTTATGCATGTTGTACAAGCTGATACCGGGCGTCGACTCCGTTGCATTACGTAGTCCCGGTCGTATTTTACTTTGTTCTCTTGCTACCGTTGCCGCTGCTGGTCTTTGTCGTGCTGGTTACACTGTTACGTACGTATCATTTACACGTACAATTATAATATTGTACCAGAGCTATTGTGTTCTCGTTTATGGCAATTCAAACCGCCACCAGTTATATCTACCCGTCGGATACTGGGGGATTTTTTTATAGATGTAAAAATCTACGTGAAAAAAACTTAGAGTAATCCGTTAGACAATATAATAAGCAGTTGATAAACCCAACGGTTGATGATTCTTCAGATTGCTGATCAGCACCAGAATGTCAATATCATTTTAATACGCTGCTATCAAGCAAAGACGACGTACAAAGCGAAAACGTCAGGTTGAAACTTTGCTGACATTCAATTACCGTCCACTTAATTCGATAATAAGGAATCTTGAGAGTACAAAATATCAAAAAACTTATTTCATACAGGTAATCCGAGAAGGATCGATCTAACCCTTTAAACCCCAGAGACCTGACCCAGCGCAGAAAGGACATCCGAAGCAACGTGATCTCACGGGGGTTTCTCTATCGATTCTCCTTGTTAACTATCAGTTTGTTACACAAAAATATCAGCTGCGTGTAGCCCATACGATAAACTGATGTAGCATCGGTTGAGAACCCTCGCAGTATCGCGTGGTACACCCCGTATCTTAAACCTAAATAACCGTCGCGGCACCTATGATTTTCTCGGAACGCGATACGATTAAATTGATTCGCGAGACTCTCGTTGAGCGCAGCAGGTTCGGAGTGAGAGAGGTGGCGAGGGCAACGCGCGCGTTCCGCAGGGGACTGCGACCTGGGAGCAGCAACTAGGGAGAGTAAAGTGCGGACGAACGTGCAGGGAAGAGAGGAAGATATAAAAAGGCGAAGGGAGAAAACGCCAGCAGAAGACAGAGAGAGCGAGAGAGAGAGAGAGAGAGAGAGAGAGAAAGGGGACACACAGAGAGACAGAAAGATAGAGTGAAAGATCCGACGCAGTAAACGAGTAAGTAAATAAGTGTATAAGTAAGTAAATAAGTAAATAAGTGCACGAATGCAGAAGGATGGTGCGCGCATATATGTATCCATACGAACTAAGGACTAAATGGGGTATCGCAGAGGTACCCGCGGGCCTTCGGAGCCCCACCATCCACGGATCATTACCTATACTTATGGATGCCTCATTATGGCCCATTACCGTGGCTCGTATCAGCTTTATTATAGTAACCCCATGTTCGCGGGCTTCGGCTTGTCCGAACGCATCGTCGTCGCTCCGAAACCTCGATCCGCCGAACCTCGTACGTCTCTTCGTCCCGATCCCCGGTGCCCCGTTCCAACGAAAATTATTTCCGATAAACACAAGGTATAATACACCCCCGGCACGACTAATGACGCTCACGCTCACGCTGAGAACCCTACCGAACATGCTGCCGGTTCCTCGTCCTCGCCTCATATACTCCCCGGGCCCAAAATCATCGGCCGTTTAGCCAAATTTATCGGGCATGTTCACACTTTATTTTGCTTCACCCGCTCTCTACGCCAAACTGACCCTCACGATGTATACTCGATCAATGTATAACCCTACCCCGGATATGATCGGACCTCCGGGCATTTATTTATATACTTATTTCTCGATAATGCAGAGGCGTCAGTAATGCCAGACAATATCCACGTATGTCATCGTCGTTACTCTTGTACTCTCAGTTTAATTAATCTTTCGAACACAAATTTTCAAACTACACACCCAGTAGACACAAGAAAATCTAATTTCGTTAAAAAGCAAGTGTTAGTAAAACGATAATTTGGTCAATTTTTGCGAAATAATGTGGTTCATTTAACTAACGAGTTGTTTCTTACTTTCGCATTTACTCCGAAAAACGAAGAAAAATAAATGATTAAGTACGCTTCAGATAATTACTCGCTTGGGGCAATCCATCAATTTTTACTCTCTCAACACATACGAAATATGCAAAAGAGAGAGTATTGCAATCACGCAGAAGTAAATGTTTTGACTGTCCTAGATTAAAAAAAAAAGCTTTCACTCAGCGTCTGTCTAGTTGTATCATCTGTTTTATTTTTGCTCCGCAAACTGATTATAAAATTATTATGCTTTGGTCTGAGACGAACGGATATGCAAATAGCTAACAGAAAATAAGTGAAAATAAGTGTCAGTACAGCAGTACCTTCGTTATCTTATATATATAGTCACTGAATGAGATAAAAACGAACAGTAAATTACAAAAAATATGCATCGAGTGAAATATGGGTCATGTTGTAGATCTACTAAAAAAAATTACAGAGTGAGTAATTTTAAGTGGTTTTCTAAAGGAATATAGCGATAATTATTCACACTAATTGTTAAGCTCGAAAAATTGAGTAGATAGAACAGATTAATCGTTGAGATACATTGTGGTTATAAATACATATTAATTTATAATCTTTATCGCTGGCATATTCTCAGATAAATACCAGCTGGCTTCATGATAACCATTTGATAGAAATAGTTGGTGATTGTACTTCGATTCATCATATACAGCTGTAACATATAGATATCTACGTACCATAACTTCCGATAATTTTTATATGAAAAGTACCGAAAGATAAACTGTCAAGCTCGAGGCAGCGGGTTCGACAAGGGACCTGCGGCGACAATAATAGGACGAGAGATACCTCTGTGCTAAAACGCATTTCATACAACGCCATCTCGTGAGTGCATTTCGTAGCTTTGCGCTAAATCTCGTATTTTGTGACGTGGCATTAAACAATTCTAACGAGTTACGTAAATTACTATTATTATACGAAATACCAAAATTTCTGTTTAATAATTCGTATCATTACCGCAATAATTTCACAACAGGAACTTCAGACCGAATAAAATATGATGAGATAGTCACTAGTTGTGATTACGGCAGGAGCACTTATTTTTAAACCAGCAATTGATTAGTTGGTCCAATTAATGTTGGTTAGACCAATAATTAATTGGACGATCCAACTAAACCATATATTGAACCAATAATGAATTGACCAACGCAATTTATCAATTGGTTGGTCTAATAATTAATTTGTTGACCCAACTAATCAGTTGGTTAACTGTTTATTGAGTCAACATGAGTAATCAGTCGATTGACCTTCAATTGTTCGGTTGTTTCGTATAATCAATTGTTGGACCAACCAACTGACTATATGATTGACACTAGCAAGTAATTTACTTAGATGATGTTTAGCCATTTAGATAATTTGCTGACTAAATATTTGTTACTACCGCTTCTTAAATTACTAATCGCCTCCAAGGGCAATCCACCCCCCCCCCCCTAGGAACACATTTTATATTCGAAAGTATACTTTTCAAATATGGTAAATATATCTCATATATTAATCATATATTCAATATATACCCGAAATTTAGAACTTTGTGCCGCTTTAGATATTAAAAAATATTTCAGTTTTTGTATCTTACAATTTATATCTCATGTACATTTGTTATAAAAGCGTGATGCAACAATTATATATTTTGAGTACATCTACTACATCTATTATTATTTGTTTATATTATTACACAATCTATGTTAATATATAATGAAATATAAAAAATATTCATCGTACATACAAAAATATATAATTTTTGTATTTCACGTGCATTTATTATACAATATATCCGATGAATATATGATAAATATATAAACGATATACAACATTTGGCCGGTATATATTGCATATATAAACAATATATTTCGGCATGTATTTCGCATATATTTTTTTCGATAGGAGGGTGATTTTACTTTGTTAAATTTGCAATAGTTATTTTTAGCATTGTTAATATGCACACTTTTTAAATTGTTGAAGCTACTTGTCTCAAAACATCCTATTCTAATCTCACTTACATACATTGTCGATAATTTCCCTATTTTATAACATGCATTTTTAGTCCATAGGTATACGAAACAGGAAATTCTGCATGAAAGAAGTGTGGTACGAGTGGAACGCGTATGCGGAGGGGCCGCATGAATATTGTACATGCGAGGTGAAATCGTGCTGCAGGAGTAAACCGTGCACTGACGTGCTCTGATGATAGGTAAGCATGTGTAATGGAGTGCTAACTACTGGCCACCTTGGGAAACCAACACATTCTTGTCTCTCCTTGCACAGGTTGTGTATGTGTCTTGCATACTGGTGGTGCTATACAACCGTTCTCCATGGGCCGATGTAACAAAGATAGCGAGAGGACAGAGTGAACCTTCAACGTTTGGAAGAGAGAGAGAGAAAGAGAGAGAGGGAGAGAGAGAGAGAGCGAGAACGAGTGCAAGGGCCAGGAGGAAGAGGAAGAAAAAGGAAAAGACTATGAGACGAAGAAGAGGCCTCTGTACGAAGCACTCGTGCAGGGATGCCTCCTCTCGTCTTACCAACTTGGTTTCTCAAACAAGGGGGCGTTCCCCACGCAGACCAGTGGCAATCAACCGAGAATAAGAACCCCGAGTTACAACAGTATCGGATCCAAGCGCGTAGAAGAGCAAGCACTCACGTCCAACGTCCAAGAGAGCTCACGGCTAATCCGACTAACTGGATATAGTGGAAGGATTTTATTAATGAAGCATACAGGCTTCGTGAGCTCTCTATCCTGTACTCTACTATCCCGGGTCTGCTGATGCTGTGGCCCGCAACATCCATAAATGTAAAACACAGATTATTCCCGAGCAACAAATACGTTTGCTTCCGCAATATCTACGTAAGAATGAAAACAAATAATTTCCATGAACGAACATACCATAGTTTCGTCATTTTTTATTATATCGTACGGAAGATACTGTGGCCACGGTTAAAATCTAAATATTAATGAATACGTATTTGACTTAACAAAAACGATTGGAGATGACGATGACGCGTTTCGTGATTGATGATAGTCTTTTCGTTCCTTGAACTCTAGAAATTCGAGTCTCTCGCTCTCTTTCTCCCCCCGCCCTTCCTCAATGTGATGTAATATCGAAGGGGAAGCTGCGTTCCAGGTACTGTTGGGATACTCATGTCAAGTACACGTAAAATTTTGTTGAAAAGTACTTGTTGCTCGTAATGGGATCGGGTGAATTGGCTCTGTAAGTTCGCGCACGAAGCCTCTCATTATCGCCGTCGTCGTCATCATCATTATCAGCAGCCACCAACAGTATCATCATCATCATTATCGTCATCATCTTTCTGGTGTGTTTGTACTATATGGCTTCTGGCAACGTCCATGTGAGTAGCAGCGATCGGCGCATTAAATAAAATAAAAAGGAATAACGAAACGAAAGATGGGAAATATACGCGCGCGTTCCCCTTGGACCGCGAGCTCCAGTGAGCCAGTAATCACTCGGTTATTACGTAATCGTGAGTATCCGTGTGGGGGGAGGGTGAGTCAGAGAGAGAGAGAAAGAGAGTCCAGAATACGCTAACACTAAAGCTTCGACTAAAAAAGCGTCGATGGTGAGCCTTTTTCAAGAGAGATTCGCAGCTCTTCAGAGTACAGCAGAGACGCTCGGACACATCACGTCTCTCGACTCATCGCGTGTCGTCATAATATAGCTACATATCCAAATCTATTTGGGAATCTCGCTCGTGGCTAATTATCAATCGAACAGCAGCATGTTTTTCGCCAATAATCTTTCAGTATTTATCTACAGATCGATGTAAAGTCATGAAGAGGTTTGAAAACATTTTCCTTTACTAAACCGCGTTTCTTGATAAATCATCATTGAATTGTATCGAACGAAATCGATCCGACTCTCGTACATCTCGCGAGATCGTAGTCTTTTAATTATTTCTATTGCTCGCACCAAGAAGAAACAGAAGTGCGTGCTTGTGTGGCGCACTAACTCTTTCTGTTTCTTCTGCGATCGCAACCTGCGAAATATAGCGCCAAGTGAAAGAGAGAAGAAGAGATGAAACGCGCGCGCGCGCGCGTTCACCACGATTTATAAAGCAAACACTGCGCGCGGCACCCTACAATCAGTCTATCCGGAGAGATTCTCGTCGGGCGCGGATGCTGCTCTGCTGTGCGCACATAGTTTTCTTACGGAGAGTATCCAGAGAACCGATCGGATACGATCTCATGCCTCGAAGCGCCTTTACACCGTACTTAGGCCGATACTTGCCAGAGAATAAATTAATAGTTCTCGGCATCTCGGCAGATACTGTGAGCTCAGCATCGGGAATCATCATCCCCGTGCGTCGGAGACGTACATCATGCACGATAACCCCCGCACGATCACGCGCTCTGTCTTCAATTACTTTACCATCGATCGTGAGGATGCAATCCCAATGACGCGCTTTTTTCCTCTTCCGACAAATTTTCTCTATCGTTCCCATACTCTCTCTTGCTCCGCGTTATAAGCATTTGTATGGAATTCTGTACTTTTAAAAAAATTATAAAATCATGTGAAACTCATCATAAATTCATCGTGGTAGAAATTCAACTTTTATTTACTCGTTAACTCTGTGTTGAAAAGAATAATTATTTTGTTACTCATAGACTTATCGTAGATTTCAATCTATCTTGCACCACCTTTAAAATCATATTCAAAATAATTTTATTGTCTATTTTTAAGGCCACGAATTGAACTTCGATTTTAATGCGCTATTAAATTTTATCCCAATTTTGGTTAAAGTCGCAATTTTTCCGCTTTTAATTTTATTTTGAGTGTAAATTAAAAGTGTTGGGAATTACCAGTTATTTAAAAAAGGATTATTGTCAATGTTTATTCAGTTGAAAATATGTACATGTAATATGTTGTCATGAGAGCTCTTTAAGGTTTAAATCCTGAGATGATGACGAGGAGGATTTAAGCACAAAATTTCCTCAATTAGACTCGTATTAGTCTCAATAATACTGAATATATGAATATGTAGCGATAGACTCGGGAATGGTGGTCTATTAATGAGTATCCAGCAGCGGCGAATATTATCGAATGGAAAGAGATGCAAGCAGTGTCTACCTGTCGGTCGAACAAGAGCTACAAAGTAGCCGAAAATACGAGTGAAACCGCAAATTAACTACATCTCTGAGAGCTCCTCCCACTTGGTTGCCGTTTGCGATTTACTATATTCTATAGAACGCTCAGTTCGAACACCAGGGATGATACGAGACTCCGAACATCTCGAGCTCGAGTAGGCGCAGAAAAAGAAAGAGAGATTGTATCTCCCGCATTTCGAAGGTGCCAGTACGCGGCGCGGTCCCGGCACGTCTGCTCGATTTCGTTTCTCTCTGCTCTTCGTGTTCGAGAGCCAGCAGAGCAGTTCATGATATATTCGATCCCTCTCATCCGGCGATGATTACAGGGCTGGACGCCCATTATGCCCGCGTCTAAACAAACCGCTTCTACATCTATCGACAGTTTAACCCCGTGGGGCGTAATTGTCGAGTCCGTTAGGGTTGCGTCTCGCGAAACGCAGCAACCCATTCTGCGGACGATCTCGATTCGCTCGACGCAATATGTGCCAATTAAAGATTTTAAATAAATTGCATTTCATTTATTTACCCCTCGAATCGATTACTGCAACTCTTCGTAATGCATTCTACTGCATTCAGAAAGACCGGAGGAAAAAGAACTTGCTTTTTTTTATATGCCTGCAGAAATAAAATATAGCATCGGAGAATAAGTTTTGACCACCTTCGTGGAAAAAGGCTAGTTTCGTAAAGCTATTCAGCGTTTTAGTTCTACCACCTCGTCTATAATTATTTTGTAAATATAGAATCGAGGGTTTCGCGGACACCTTTCGAAATACCTTTAATTATGCATGTGTGTGTTCGTTCCCCATTAGCGAAAAGAAGGTACGCGGGTACGTGCTATCTACGCTATAGGTGAAATAAATCGAAATCGTAGATTAATATACCGTAATAGCCTTTAAATAATGGGTTTGAAGAAGCAAGTATCACTGTAAACAACAGTGTGTTGTTTCAATAAGTTTATCCGTCGTCCCTTCCAACATACAACGAAGCAACACGTTTTTCATGCATTTTTGCATGCAGTAATATTGCAACAACATGAATGAAGGTGCGGCGGTGCAACGTACGTATGAATGTAATGACTTAAGACGAGACGAAATCTACTCAGTCGGTAGCAAAAACTGTAACCCATGGATTTAGTATACCGCAGACATTTCGAAAAAATAAAAACGAGTTTTAAACAATAGCCTGTTGAGTTGTGCATTGTGTAAAAATTTGCTTTTTTTCTGAAATATCAACAGTCTCTGGATGGCATAGTCTGAAAAATTAACAGCTATCTCTGTCGCACTCACATGTCACGTGGTACATGTTTCGCCTCACCTTAAAAGTTACTGTAGATCAACGGGTTGATACGACGATCCTGATTTTCCAGTGGATCATTTTATAAATTGACCAGATGGATGGAACGAAGATTGAAGATTGATTTTTTTTTCAAATACAGAAATATCTATTCTGCATTATCTTACAATTTAGATAAAAATATAGCGGGTAATAATATACATTACTGCATTTTTTATTGCTTTTCGTACACTTTAATGCTAAAATCTAAATTATTATCGCAAAATGTTATCACAAATGTTAAAAGTCAATGAAAATTACAAAATAAATTCGTTTGTACTTAAAAAAAAACAGTGTAGACGTGTAACGTAGGCCTACTTTAAGAAAGAGCTTTTACAATTATTTTGCAGATATCTTTATACCAACACAAGCTTCTGTTTGATTATGCTGAAATTCTGCTAATCTATAGACAAAATTAAGCTGAATTTTTTCCATTTCCTAAATATTCTTTTACGTTGTAATTATTTAGCAACGTATTGCTGAAAGTTCCGTATTTTTACATAAAAAAGATGTGGAAAATGTTCGATAAGAACAGAACGTAACGTTTTTGTCCGTCGGTTTCTGTTCGATACGAATAAAAAAATTAATATAACGCAATAGGCACTTTAATACAAATTGTGTCAAATCTTACGATCATTCACGGTTTGGTCTTTCAGGTTAGTCAAATAAACAACAGATATTCGGCATCGGTATTTCTTTCACATGCTCAGGCGCGGGTTTTTATCTCATACAGTGACTAACGCGTTCAGCGAAACCCCGTCTACAGTTCGATCTTCGCACTTTTGCGCCCAGAAAATCAAATACCAGGTGTAGTTCAATAAAGTACGGGTTAATTTAAATTGAAAACGATTTATTAGAATCAAATGCGATTTTATTTCAATCAAATAGAATTAATTTCATTCCACTAAAATCCAAATTAGGATGGCTATTAAATAAATGTATTTATTAAAACGCTGGCTTAATAGAATTTCAATTCAATTAAATAAACCCAATCTGATTAAAATAAAATTGTGTTTGATTCCAATGAATCGTATTTGATTCAAACATATCCGTAATTGATTCAAATAAACTGGTTCTTGATTTTTATATGATGTGATACATATGGTCTATCTTTCTCAGATCTCTATACGTGTGAGAGAGATAACCGAATTTCCCAACGCGTATTTCTCCGTCACGATAAATGCTTCGGATAAAAAATGAGAACTGTGAACTGTAGAATTGTAAAACACAGTTCACTGTTCTCCTTCTTTATTTGAAAAGACAATCGATGCAGGCACATATGCATTACAGATTTTGTTACTGACACATCGTCTTAGCGTGACGTGCTACACATTTCTGTTGGTCTCTCGTGGTCCTATTCGATCGCCAATGAT